>CM019068.1:150520118-150623747 GCA_009667805.1 Leptobrachium leishanense | reverse complement strand
CCTGTACGGGACTCACATTCCAGCAACGAAGGGGTTTAAAATTCCTTTTTCTTTTCCCGCTGCGCGTTTCTCGCATTACGAACTTCTGTAAATATACATGTATACCGTGCTGCTCTGCTATATATGCCAGTTTATTTTTGAGATCAGTAAACTATATAACTTATAAATCCACAACAGTGTTGGTGTATATTTATTTCCCTAGTGCGGGGAGACTGACCGAGGTTTTAAATTCAGCGGCTCCTCCGGCAGTGAGTGCTACAAACGTATATAATGTATAGGGGCAGAGCAGCAGGAGGTTTAATATATAACGTATATAATGCATAGGGGCAGAGCCGGCAGGAGGATTAATATATAATGTATAGGGGCAGAGCAGGCAGGATTTTTAAATATATAACATATATAATGTATAGGGGCAGAGCAGGCAGGAGGATTAATATATACATATATAATGCATAGGGGCAGAGCAGGCAGGAGGATTAATAAATAATGTAAAGGGGCAGAGCAGGCAGGAGGATTAATATATAATGTATAGGGGCAGAGCAGGCAGGAGGATTAATATATAATGTATAGGGGCAGAGCAAGCAGGAGGATTGATATATAATGTATAGGGGCAGAACAGGCAGGAGGATTAATATATAGGGGCAGAGCAGGCAGGAGGATTAATATAATAATGTATAGGTGCAGAGCAGGCAGGAGGATTAATATATAATGTATAGGGGCAGAGCAGGCAGGATGATTAATATATAATGTATAGGGGCAGAGCAGGCAGGAGGATTAATATATAATGTATAGGGCAGAGCAGGCAGGAGGATTAATATATAATGTATAGGGCAGAGCAGGCAGGAGGATTAATATATAATGTATAGGGGCAGAGAAGGCAGGAGGATTAATATATAACGTATATAATGCATAGGGGCAGAGCAGGCAGGAGGATTAATATATAACGTATATAATGCATAGGGGCAGAGCAGGCAGGAGGATTAATATATAACGTATATAATGCATAGGGGCAGAGCAGGCAGGAGGATTAATATAGAACGCACTCTGTGCGTCCGTTCTAGCGGATTTACGTTCTTGCCTAACCTGCGTCCGTTTGCCACTTCCGTTCGGACGTACTTTGTGTGTGGGCTCCATTGGTCAGAATGCTATGCTGCCACGGATGTACAAATGTGCGGCAACACGGATGTGATCAGTGCACTCGTCTGACCCGAGCCTTAGATTGCAAGCTCACGGGAGAGGCTCACCTTTCCCCTCTTAGATTGTATGCTCACTGTGAAGGAACCTACCATCACTGGGCATCTGGGGGGGCTGTGGGCTAGCCTCCTGCCAGTGACTATGGCCCATGAAAAGACTATTGGGGAATTGGTGAACCTTTAAAAATATTTGTCTTTTCACTGTTTTAAATATCCCCCAGTTAACTAAAGATTTCTGATGTCTGTGTGTTATCCCTTGTGTATTTATTGTAGAGTCTCCTGTTGAGTACATACCCTCTATTATCTAACCCCTTCTGTATAGTGCAGCCCTCTGTATAGCGCAGCCCTCTGTATTACCATCTCCATGTATAGTGTAATTCTCTCTAATAGAAGATATTCCATTGTTTTGCCTGCTTTCTCCACCCCTCCCCTTCTCCAGGAGGTCCCATTGTCCATTGTTTGAAGGTCCTGTGCATTTATTTGATCTGTCATGTTATCTGGTTGTATTCATGAAGGGGGTTGTTCTTTGACTGTGTAGCTGTGTGTGAAAAAACTGTCAGTCTGCTTTTTAAATTTAAATAACAAATTCCCTGTTCGGTGCAATTTCAGTGCCAATTCGGCTCTTTTTGAATAACCCTTAAACAAGCCACAAAGCAAAGATTTTGGTAAATGTTGCATCGTGGGAAAGATCTTTAAACTGGAACTGGAATTTTTACATGCAATTACGTCAGAAAACGAAACCAGCAGCAAGTGTTTTATAATGTGTTTTATTTGTAATGCATGAGTACTCCAGTCATAGTTTATGTAAGTGGTTCGGTGTCTTTAAGCAGCCTGGATAACTGTTAGTAAACACAGGAGAATCTTCCCTTTTACCTAATATCTGGCCCCTCCAGCTGTTGTTGGTGTTGGGACCCTGTGTGTGTGTATGGGCAGGGTGTACACAGCAGCCCAGAGTCCTTATCTCAGAATCTCTCAGAGCCTCCCATGAGCAAACGCACTCACTCTGACTGCTCTGCAGGGAAAGGAACCAGCATGAGGCTGCAGAGCGCAGGGATATCTTCTTCCTCTGAGCCAGGTTCTGACCTCAGTTCCTCCTGTCAAAGTACTGCAGATACTGCGATTTCCCCCTCCACTCGAGCCAGAAACTGAGTATGTACAGCACTGGCACCTTACTATGGGCTCCATGAGACTGCTCCACCCCATGTGATTGGAGAGGACACACACAGGTGGCCTGGAAGAGGAAGCTCAGGTATGTGCCGACGCGCCATCTGGTGTCCTTGTGGGACAGTCACGGCGCAGCCCTCATAGCTGTGTAGCTTCATTACAGCGCCGTATGAGTCGCCTTGAAGGCTCTGGCATCGTTATAAACATAGGGATATTTCACCTCGCTGAGGATCATGGGCATTATAGTGCAAGGCTCCTCCCAGGCAGGTCCCATTAACCTCCCTGGCGGTCTAATTTTTGCACAATTCCATGTCTAAAAGTGGTCTGATTTTTTTTTTTTTTGTCCCCCCTTGCGGTATTCCGAGTGTGGCTCGGGGTTAAATTCCTATGTTGGAAGCGGTAACCCCGAGCAAAACTGGGGATGCCGCTGGATAAATCACCTGTCCCTCCGCTCCCTCGATGTCCCCCGCAGTCTCCTCCGATGATCACGACCCTCATTCTTCCTGGTTCCCTCCTCGCGAGAAGGAATCCAGGAAGTAAAATGCCGTGATCGCCGGAGGAGACTGCAGAGATCAACGAGGGAGCGCAGGAAGAGCTGATGTACGCAGCCCGAGTGTGGCTCAGGGGTTGCTGCTTTCAGCAGTGAAATTTAACCCCGAGACACACTCTGGATAACCGTCAGGGGGGTTACCTTGCTGAAGAACCTGTTAGTGCACAGCTGAGCTTTCCAAAGTGTGTGTCGGCTGGAGTAGATAGATGTGTCGAGCACTGGCTGACCACGTGTCCTGACCTGGCCCTGTGTCCCAAATATGCCCTCTCCTTACGGCTCCCTGCCAACCTAAGCATTTTGTGTGCGCGCCTGCACTTGGTCTCTGTGGAAGCCTGGCATTTAATATTAGCATCCGTTTCAGTATGTGTGTGGAACAGAGATCTTTGAAATTTGGGTGCATGCCGACAAGGAATCCTTACGGAAACCTGGCAGGTGATTTGCCAGGTTCCCGTGTAGGAATCAGATGCGCGTCCGCAGCAAATAAGAGGGGACCTGTTCATCCACCAATGCGTCTGCCTACGAGCCCAGGCTGGCAGCCAGCAGGTAATGCCGCTCAGACGGGCTTTAAAACAATGTTTTATAATTTTAGAGCCCCCTTGGCTCTGCTGCCCACATAATATTTACCATCTGGGATAATTGTTTTGTACGTTAGCCATTTAGGATCTACATTTTAGGTTACAAAATATGTACAAAATCATTACTCCGGAGGACAAATATAAAATTATAATATTAATGTAATATTGCAAATTATAACATTGTTATAAAAACCACCAAAACGTCTGGTCCTTTCCCATGCAATCCCAGCTATATTCTTTCTGGCCTCCAGCTCTACATTCCCTCTGCTCCCACTTGTTTCACATACACCCGCCCCTTAGATTGTAAGCTTATGGGATTTCTGGCTGAATACTTGGTTAAAGTGCTGTATTAGCAGGACATTTATCCTATGGGCAGGGTCGTCTCTTCCTCATGTATCATTATTAAGTTTCATGTTCGTGCTCCCCCTTTGTAAAGCACTATGGAATTTGCTGGTGCTATTTTAATTACTGTAACTGTTTATCCAAACCTGGGGGGAAAAAAACTAAATTTTCTCTTTTGTATTTTGCCACATTGTGTTTTATAAATAATAATATGACTGTGTAAAAAAGGCTGAACTTGCTTCCGGCACGGGAAATGAGAAGGTGAGACAAAATTTATATTTGTGTAGCGCTCACTCCCGGAGGAGCCGCTGAAAATGAACCACGGGTCAGTCTCCCCGCACTAGGGAATAAATATACTCCAACACGCTGAACAGTTTTATAATTTAAAAGGTTTACTAAAAAGTTTGCAGCTCTTAAGACACGGTATATGCAGGAAGATTTACAGTACTTTCGTAACACGATAAACGCGTAGCGGTAAAAGAAACGAAAACACGAGGGCTTCGTATTTTCGAAAAAACCCCCGACCGAGCAGAAAATTAAAAGATACGAAATTCGAGGAAAAACCGCGTAGCGGGACACAATAAAATACACAGTTCTCGTATTACGATAGACGCGCAGCGGGAACAAAAAAAAGGAAAATCGTTCAGAATGTAGCTTTTTCTTTGCCCCCTTGTATGGATTTTGAAAAAGGAAAACAGAGTCCTGCACAGGTTAAGTCCCAGAACTTGAAGTGATATATATTTATATATGTAGGGTACCCGGGTACTTTTCTACTGGCCAGTGAGCTTGCTTTAACGATGTCTTCGACTAGTCAGTTGGGGCCCTGTGGGTTTTAGAAGGAAACAGCAGTGTACGCTTAAATTTACACACGGCCTTGGGGGCCTCTCACCCATCCGGCGCAAGCTTGAGGTTCCGCTGACCCAGGACGTCTCTCCGCTCGATATTGACTGGGGACGCCGACCACCGGATCTGTTGTCTGGCCTTCTGTCTGTCAGCCGCAACTCAGCCAGCTTACCGCCTGCTCCCCGCTTCAATCGACCGCGGTACTCCTTACTCGAGGGGTCTTCTCTCCTCAGCACTGCACTCGGAATACAGCTGGTGATGTCTCTCTCCCGCAAGGCTGGGTGGCCCGATTGTGAGGCCCAATCCACTCTGTCTGCGCTCCGGCCTAGCTCTTGATCTCTCCTTCTGTGTGTGTCTCTGTGCATCCGCTCTCCTCAGCTCCCTGGCGCGCTCTGCCTGCTCTCCACGAGGTGCAGGATGTACAGGCTCTCCACAAACCCACCCACTTCCTGTTTCTTCGCAAAGCATGCATGGATATGTAGTTCAAGTGTCCAGGGTCTTAAATCGTGATAGTCTCCATCTTGTGGCCAAAAATGGGTACTGCCACAGTAAACTTTAACACATCGCTACACTCTCCCCCTCCTAGAACTCTTGGGTCTCTCCAAGGAGGTACAACAGTTACATTATCCTTTTACAATTTGCACACAGTTTATACGGTATATACAGGTTCAGCAGCATACATGCAGTGGGTTAGAAACACTTTCTCAAGCTGACTCATGGTCTGGGCTACCTCAGCTAACATAGCAGACACTTCGGGCAATCTCTGCACAGTGGTGATGGCCTCTTCAGTGCTATGTCCAGGTGAGTCATAAGTAAGTCGCTGGGGCGGCCGAATAGAGCGTTTTTGTTCAGGCTCCCTCCGTTCCTCTTCAGGTGGAAGTACTATGGGCGTTGGCTCAATTTCTCTCTCTATCACTGGAGCAGACGTTTCTTCAGAGTATGATCCCTCCAGTGAAGGCATAGAACCGTAATCACCTGAATAAGCTTCCGGAGCTACCGGGATCCCCACAGCCTCAGGGGCTTCCCACTGAAATTCAAGCGGCTCAGGGATATCAACAGTCTCAGGGACTTCCAACAAGAATTCAGGAGCTTCAGGCCTCAAATTACTCTCCCATCGTTCAGGAACTGAGGTAATCTCTTCAGGCTCCGGTGAACGTATCCAGTCCAGACAGAAACTTTCTTCCTCACTGTCCCTTTCGCTCTCTTCGACAGCCCGGGTCTGTTGAGACCGAGTAACAGGAGGAACACGTGGAGCACGCAGATTCGCCGGAGGAAGTTCGTTTTCCACTGGTACCCTCACAGCCTCTCTCAATGGTAACAAGTGATTTCGGTGCCAATTCTTGAGGGGACCAGCCTTTCCATCAGGGCGAATCTGATACACCGGCAGACCTGGCAGTTGTTTGCAAACAATGTAAACCTGAGAACTCCATCTATCCGCCAGCTTGTGTCTCGCAGCAGCACCCAAATTCTTCAACAGAACCCTATCACCGGGTTGTAGATCCTGTATCGAACCTTCAAATCATAGTTCTTCTTGTTCCTCTGTTCCCTGTTACCTGAAGTCAAACGGGCCTGTTCAAACGCAGAAGCCAGATTCTTCCGAAGTCTATCCACATAGTTTCTATGAGAAGCTACCGACGTCTGGTCTAGAGATAACCCAAATGCCAAATCAACGGCAGTCGAGCTTCTCTTCCGAACATAAGACGGTACGGTGAATATCCAGTGGCATCACTCTCCGTACTGTTATATGCATGCACCAGAGTAGCTATGTGACGACTCCAACTCTGCTTCTCCACATTAGACAAGGTCCCCAGCATATTTAGCAGCGTGCGATTGAACCTTTCAGGCTGAGCATCACCCTGAGGGTGGTATGGCGTAGTTCGAGTCTTTTGAATTCCCAACAACTCCAGCAATTGCCCGACCAATCTACTTTCAAAGTCTCTTCCCTGATCAGAGTGTATTCTTCTTGGCAGGCCGTAATGAACAAAGAACTTTTCCATCAGCACCTTCGCCACTGTCGGAGCGCGTTGGTCTTTTGTAGAAAAAGCTTGGGCATAACGGGTGAAATGATCAGTCACTATCAGAATGTTCCCTTGCCCACTAGCATCCGGCTCTAAGCACAGGAAGTCAATGCACACCAAATCCATGGGTCCCTGACTCTGTAGATGGCTCATTGGAGCAGCTCGGGTTGGTAGAGTTTTCCTCTGAATGCACCTCAGACAGGAATGGCAGTAACTCTCGACTTCAGCCCTCATGCAAGGCCAATAAAACCTATCTCGCACCAATTTAAAAGTTCTCTCAGCACCCAAATGTCCATGCTCATCATGTAATGATCGCAACACACTCTCCCTGTGTTTGGTGGGGAGAAATAACTGTTGAATCTCTTCGGAATTGGTCGAGGGGCCCCTTCGGTAGACCACACCATCCAACATCTTCAACCGCTCCCACTCTTTGTAGACCAATCTGGCTCCATCGGGGAATTGGTTAACAGAATCTCTCGCTGGTTTGCAGTCAGGGCCTTTATGGTCAATGCAATCAAAGGATCTCTAGCTTGATCCGCTTTCAAGTCCTGCTTGGAAAAGGTAGGTAGATTTTCATCCCTCAATTGCGTAGGGTTACAGTAGAACTCAGGAACAGCCGCGGCCATGACTCCTATGGCCTCCGCTTCAACTCCTCCCTTGACCCGGCGCTCTGTTCCTTGACACAAAGCTTGCACCCCGTCTGGAGTTAACTGAGTCCATTCTGTAGTGTAGGGTCTTCTTGATAAAGCATCAGCATCTCGATTGTTCACCCCAGGGCGATACTTCAGGCTGAACCGAAACCCTGACAGAGCGGCCAACCACCGATGTCCCGTTGCGTCCAGTTTCGCAGTAGTAAGGATATAGGTGAGAGGATTATTATCCGTCTTGATCACGAACTCAGCTCCATACAGATAGTCTTTCAACTTGTCCACCACTGCCCACTTCAAGGCCAGGAACTCCAGTTTGTGAGTAGGATAGTTCTTCTCAGAAGGCGAAAGGCTCCGGCTCACATACGCTACAGGCCTCAGCAATCCATCATACTCCTGATATAGGACTCCTCCCAGACCTTCTCGGCTGGCATCCACATGTAGTTCATATGGCTTGTGAGGGTCCGCGTAGGCCAGAACAGGAGCTCGGGTTAGATTCTCTTTCAGCTTCATAAACGCACCTTCACATTGACTAGTCCATTCACCTTGTATGGACTCTTTAGCCTTCCTTGGTCCCGGAGCGGAAGGGTTTCGGTCAGAGACCTTACAGCCTTCTTCGGTGGTCTCTTTCTGCAGGAGTTTGTTCAGCGGCTGAGCTATCTTTGCAAATCCTCCCACAAATCTTCGATAATACGAGCAGAATCCCAAGAAAGATCTAAGTTCAGTGACGTTTCGAGGTCTAGGCCAAGAAGCTACGGCCTCCAACTTTCGAGGATCTGTCGAAACACCTTCTGCCGAGACCACGTGTCCCAGATAGGTGACTGACGGCAAACAGAACTGGCATTTCTCCAGAGACAATTTCAACCCCTCTTCATGGAGCCTCTTCAAGACCTTCTCCAAACGTTGCTCATGCTCTTCCAGAGTCTTCCCGAACACAATTATGTCATCCAGGTACACTAACACTTCGATTAGATTCATATCCCCGACTGTCTTCTCCATCAACCGTTGAAACGTGGCGGGAGCTCCCGTCAGACCTTGAGGCATTCTATTAAACTCAAAGAACCCCAGTGGGCAAATGAACGCAGTTTTCTCTTTGTCTTCAGGGTGCATCGGTATTTGATGATATCCACTTCGCAGGTCTAGTACACTGAACCACTTTGCTCCAGACAAACACTGTAAGGCATCTTCAATCCTAGGAGTGGCGTATTGGTCGGGATGGTTCTTCGGTTCAGGGTGCGATAGTCTATGCACAAGCGTACAGAACCATTCTTCTTCCTGACCAGCACTATTGGAGATGCATATGGGCTCCTGGACTCTTGAATCACATTGGTTCTCTGCAACTCATTTAGTTGTTCTCGCAGATCATCCAAGTCTCCCAGCGGAACTCGCCTTGACCTTTCACGAAACGGCTTGTCTTCTTGCAACCGAATGCGGTGTTCCGTACTCTTAGCCAGGCCCACATCGAACTCATCTTTCGAGAATAATTCTTTCCACTTCAGAACTTGAGACTGAAGACGTTTCTTCCACTCAGGTGAAATGGGAGCGTCCTTGGGTAGAATCTTTCATCTGGAATCTCTTTCTCTTCTCCCCCTCCTGAATCGGTAGAGAGGGGTGTAACAGACTCTACTTGCCCGATAGGCATTCGTGCTTTAAGGACCACTGGAGAATCTGTCACATTGCACACACTGACCGAGACTCTTCCACGTGTTCTCTTCAAGGCTTTTGTGGAGATTATTTCAGGAATTACTTCGACTCCGGTTTCACTCCCATGACTGACATCGGTTCCCAGCACCACATAAGGACCTGGTTGCGATCCGTTCAACTTGACTGAAACCCGGAAGCTCGCTACTTCTCCCGCTTGCAGGACCTTCTCTGTCCCACCCAGTCTCCACAGTCTTCCCACCTCAGCAGGTGCTTTCCGTTCTTCAACCATCCTCTGATAGACCGGTCGTAACATGGGGTGCACTCCTTGAGTTGACCCTTCTTCCACTACGATGGGGGTCAGGAGACGCCGCACTAGGTCCGTATTCGTCCCCACTATCAGAGAGCTTCTGTTTGCACCCGAGGGTCGGGGCACACAATGGCCAAGGCGTCACAGCCTCCGGACTGTCCGATGACTTCAGATCCGATCTCCAACCTTACTTGCAGATACCCGTCATAAGGGAGTTTCTCAGTGCCGATACCCCAGATTTCCAAATCCTTCAGTTCTTGCAAGGGAATATGTTTCAAGTGTCTCTCATAGAAATCTCGGTAGATCAAAGTCACTTGGGCCCCTGAATCCAACAGGGCTTTGGTGTAGACTCCCTCCACTTGAATTGGCACAATAGGAGAAGGACCTATCAGCTGATCAGGAAACTTTGTAGCGGTATCCGGACGTTTAGACCCAGTTTGCTGGACCCTGGCCTTTTTCTTGGCCCGTGCAGGTTTTGGGTGTGCATTGCCTCCCCATGACGTAGACCCGGACACTAAGGGAGTGACTCTTTCCATTCTGGCAGGCTCAGCAGTTGGCTTAACTTTGGGCCCTCTTGCCCTCCTAGCCCTGACTTGGTTTCTGGAGCGGGTTCAACCTTCGGGCACCCAGGTTGCTCCTTCACTGGTGCCCTCTGGCGTTTCCCGCCGGTGGGGTAGACAACAGTCCTTCTAAAGCTTTCAACAATCTCTCGACTCTATCCTTCTCAGGCTTTCGGCCCTGGCACTGTGCGCGGAAATGGCCCATTTCTCCACAACCGAAACATCTCTTCTTAGAGAGCGGAGACGTAGTTTCTTGTTGAGATTTTGTTAAAGGGTTTGGACCAGACGCCACAGCAACTTCTGTCGTCTGCATACCTGTTAGGAACTTTTGCATTTCCCCCTGCATCTCGGTCACCTTCATCAACACCCTGCACAGTTCAGCGTGCGCTTTCTGCAGTTCAGTTTGAGCTTCCTGTACCTCCTTTACAGTCTTGAACAACTCGCTTCGTTCAGAAGGGTTCGATTCTTTAGCAGCCCTTCCGGTGGATTTAAACCCGACTAACTGTTCCTGTTCGTCCAGGTCAGATCCATAGGTGTCTATCGAGTCGTTTTCAGGCTGTAGACCGTCGTTATATCTCGCAGGTTGTGCATAAGCCCTTTCTCCCCGCCTGAAGGATTTCTCTTCCAGCAGAGCCTCCTCCTCTCGTACAACTCGGATCAGTTCCAAGTACTTCAACTCTTGATTGACTGCTCTGCTTCTCAGCTGCATCATCACCGGATCTAACGGTTGAGAGCCTCTCAGGATCTGCTTTATTCGTATCTTATCTACGTCAGCCGGTTGGGCCCCTTTCTTGAGGAGTATTTGGTGCAGAATCTTATCCAAGCGCCTCATGTAATCAATCATTCTCTCACCTCTCTTCTGATAGGTGTGTTCGTACTGATATACCAGTTCCGCTGCCTTTTCTGTTCGCCCAAACACTTCTTCAAGAACGTTCAGATAATCCAAAGCAGTACAATCTTTTCTACTCAATTTTAGGTTTCTCACCGCTTCTGACGCAGGTCCCTTTAAACTCTCGGTGATCCTTTGCTTTTTCTGGGCCTCAGGGACGTCCCACTCATCCAGAGCCTGCATCGCCTGTTCCACCCATTCCTCAAAGGTTTCTTCTCCCGCCGGAGTTGGTACATTTCCTGTAAAGTTCCTTAACCGTCGATAACCGAAATTAGTGTGAGGAGGGCTTGTTTTCTGACATTTAGCCAGCAAATCTCCAATAGCCACGATAAATTCAGGCCCGATCATGGCCAACGGACTGGGCGCGGAAACACTTTCGGCTTCGCCACGTGGCGCACTTGGCTGAATCAGTTGGACTTCCACCTCAGCGGTCAACTTCACGCTCGCGCCCCGAAAACATGCTGGAATACCTTTTCTCCATTCGAGAAGAACATGCGTGTGAGAGGTATCTGGGTTTTTCTTAATGTCCAGAATTAACCCCCGATGATCTGGTGCTAGCGTGGCCACGGCCTGGCGAATCTGATCTTCGGCCCAAGTGTCTGCGGGAATATCCATGACTACGCAACATGCTAACTGACTACTATACTCCCCACACCATTCGGCAGCAGTGTCTGGATCCATATTTAACCCTTTAGATGCGGTTTTTCCAGAGACTGAATCCCGGAAACGAGCCCCCACGTGTAGCGCTCACTCCCGGAGGAGCCGCTGAAAATGAACCACGGGTCAGTCTCCCCGCACTAGGGAATAAATATACTCCAACACGCTGAACAGTTTTATAATTTAAAAGGTTTACTAAAAAGTTTGCAGCTCTTAAGACACGGTATATGCAGGAAGATTTACAGTACTTTCGTAACACGATAAACGCGTAGCGGTAAAAGAAACGAAAACACGAGGGCTTCGTATTTTCGGAAAAAACCCCGACCGAGCAGAAAATTAAAAGATACGAAATTCGAGGAAAAACCGCGTAGCGGGACACAATAAAATACACAGTTCTCGTATTACGATAGACGCGCAGCGGGAACAAAAAAAGGAAAAATCGTTCAGAATGTAGCTTTTTCTTTGCCCCCTTGTATGGATTTTGAAAAAGGAAAACAGAGTCCTGCACAGGTTAAGTCCCAGAACTTGAAGTGATATATATTTATATATGTAGGGTACCGGGTACTTTTCTACTGGCCAGTGAGCTTGCTTTAACGATGTCTTCGACTAGTCAGTTGGGGCCCTGTGGGTTTAGAAGAAACAGCAGTGTACGCTTAAATTTACACACGGCCTTGGGGGCCTCTCACCCATCCGGCGCAAGCTTGAGGTTCCGCTGACCCAGGACGTCTCTCCGCTCGATATTGACTGGGGACGCCGACCACCGGATCTGTTGTCTGGCCTTCTGTCTGTCAGCCGCAACTCAGCCAGCTTACCGCCTGCTCCCCGCTTCAATCGACCGCGGTACTCCTTACTCGAGGGGTCTTCTCTCCTCAGCACTGCACTCGGAATACAGCTGGTGATGTCTCTCTCCCGCAAGGCTGGGTGGCCCGATTGTGAGGCCCAATCCACTCTGTCTGCGCTCCGGCCTAGCTCTTGATCTCTCCTTCTGTGTGTGTCTCTGTGCATCCGCTCTCCTCAGCTCCCTGGCGCGCTCTGCCTGCTCTCCACGAGGTGCAGGATGTACAGCCTCTCCACAAACCCACCCACTTCCTGTTTCTTCGCAAAGCATGCGTGGATATGTAGTTCAAGTGTCCAGGGTCTTAAATCGTGATAGTCTCCATCTTGTGGCCAAAAATGGGTACTGCCACAGTAAACTTTAACACATCGCTACATTTGTTTTTACATGGTCATGTTTGGTATTGTTGGAAATGCCAGGCTCTGGTCTTTTCCAGTGACGTCTAATATTGCCAGATAGGATACACCAATACCAGGGATACAGGAGTCCAAATGAGCTCTGCATCTCCTGCCATAAGATTTCCCCACCAGATGGGGAAATGCACGGTTTTTGACGTCCTCACGTTCTTATGTCCATGTGCCTCCTCCTCCCTTGTAATGTTTATGCACTTCTTATCCCTGCCCCGTCACCCATGCATTTCCCTTGAATTCTGACTTCATGTCCTTGGTGATGTCTCTTAATTCCTTCTTATGTCCTCTGCTCATCAGTTCTCGGCCACAATCATCACCAAAATATGACAGGTGCAATGCATGCTGGATCTTACAAAAATATGTAACTGTAAAACTACTTTGAAATGATTTCCACAATGGTTAAACTTACATGGTTTGAGCCAGACCAGGCTTTCTCTCTGTGTATACCAATCGTCTGTATATTGCCGCCGATCAGCCTTCCCACCAGAATGCAAATCCGGGCAAACCTCTTCTTATAATCCTCAAACAATCAATACCTAGCACAGACTATATAAATCGAGGGTTAAAAAATAAAGTTGTGATCGGTAGAAGTGGAATGTGTTTTTGTGGTTCCATGATCCATATCTACAATATCCCAGAGCAACGCCCAGCCATGACCACTGCTCAAAACTAGGAGCCACGAACATCTATGGTGCCCAGATTTTGTTTGCCATAACGTGAGGAGGAAGAAGGAGAAAAGATCAGGATGAAAACTGAGCAGAATATCTCTAATTCCAGACCCATTGCGCTTCCTCTAATCGTTCCTCCTTAAGATCCTGGTGTCCAGGTGTAGCGCTCACTCCCAGAGGAGCCGCTGAAATTGAACCTCGGGTCAGTCTCCCCGCACTAGGGAATAAATATACTCCAGCACCGTCGTGGATTTTATAAATTATATAGTTTACTAGAATGAATGGCATATAATGAATAACACGGTATACGGATATATTTTTACAGTACTTCGTAATGCGGGAAACGCGCAGCGGAAAAGAAATACAATGCTTCGTAATTCGAGAAACGCGCAGCGTTAAAGAAATACAATGCTTCGTAATTCGAGAAACGCGCAGCGGAAAAGAAATACAAGGCTTCGTAATTCGAGAAACGAGCAGCGGAAAAGAGAAAAATATATCTTTAACCCCTTTTGTGGTTGGGGAGTGAGTCCCGTACAGGTTATGTCCCAAGAATGTAGGTGTGTGTGTGTGATGGTACCCGGGTACAATATTCAACTGGCCAGTGAATTATTTATGAGGTATCTTCGACTAGTCAAGTTGGGGCCCTGTGGGTTTTGAAACAAACAGCAGCGTGCTTTCTATTTTCACAACGGCCTGGAAGGCCTCTCACCCATCCGCCAGATACTTGGTACTCCGCTCGACCCAGGACGTCTCTCCGCTCGATTTTGACTGGGATTCTCTGGGTTACCGGATCCGCTGTATTGCTCCTCTGTAGCTGCCGCAAGATGTCCAGCTCACCGCCTGCACTCCCTGTCAGATCGATCTGCAGTGCTCCTAACTCGGGGTCCTCCAGCTCACTCGGTATCAGCGTGGGTTATTCTGGTGAATCACTGGGTCTTCCTCTTATAAGGCGGAATAACCCGGTCTTTAGCTCTGTCAGGCCGCACCTGCGCTCTGGCCTGGTCACTATCACGTTCTGCTGCACTGCGTCTTGCTCCTCTCACTCCCTGGCGCGCTCTGCCAGCTCTCTCCACGAGGCTCAGGATGTCAGCGTCTGTGTCCCACACCCACTTCCTGTGTACGCTCCCAAAGCATGCCGGGAAATGTAGTCCCAATGTTCAGTGTCTCACATCGCACTTGTCTCCCTCCAGTGGCCAAAAGCAAGTACTACACGGCAGGGGATTTAAAACCAGCGCTACACAGGTAACCTGTGATAATGAATCCAGACCCAGCCAGGGATACGCTGAGCCAGAGGATCCTGGATCTAACTCTGGAGATGATCTTTCTGCTGACTGGAGAGGTAAGAGATTCCATGAGATTGCCATATTCCTGCTGATATTAAATCCCCCCGGAGCTGTGTGACCCAGGAGACCTTTCAGAGGCAGATCAGTAGTAGATTCATGTTAATGCCTGTCATGTGTAAATGTTACAGCATATCATACAGCACACTATGGAGATAACACACTGATACATACACAAAAGCATGGGGGGGGCAGGATGCCGACATGTTTATACCTCTCTATTGGTGTCACTCTCAATGTTTAGGGTCATATGGTGGCAAAGATCCATGAGATGGTCATTGACAACAGCCGTCACCAAATATCAGAAGGACACGACAGGAGTCAAAGCTTCAAAATGGAGCCTCCACCTCACTCAGGAATCCATGAGCAAAACCATGAGAAGATTCTGGAGCTGAGCAATAAGATCATCCGTCTGCTAACTGGAGAGGTGAGGCTGCTGGGAATGGGACATTATATGGTAACACCAAGGGATGTGTCTGGATGGTGACTGTGTCATTGTGTGTGTCAGGTTCCTATACGCTGTGAGGATGTCACTGTCTATCTCTCCATGGAGGAGTGGGAGTATGTGGAGCGAAACAAAGAGCTCTATGAGGACGTCATGATGGAGGATCACCAGCCTGTTATTACACCGGGTAAGAGATGCTTTAATTCTCATAATGTTTGTGTCC
This sequence comes from Leptobrachium leishanense, assembly GCA_009667805.1. Classification (NCBI taxonomy): domain Eukaryota; kingdom Metazoa; phylum Chordata; class Amphibia; order Anura; family Megophryidae; genus Leptobrachium; species Leptobrachium leishanense. Next base: position 150,608,437 of record CM019068.1, on the reverse strand, counting down.
AATCCCAGAGCAATGTGCCCCAATGATCGCCTGAAATGTTGGCTGTGCCGTGTGATAGACGTGTTCCTGAATGAACTTCTCACGTGTTAATGTGATTTTCCCTCCAATAGATAAATCTGTATCGGGTGAATTTCACGCTCCGGTTTCTTTATGGGATATTGGATGTGAAAATGGACGTGAAATTCTAAGCAATAATGTGGAAAAGGATCTGAACAAGACGAGAAAACGACGAGCTGAATCTGCAACATCCACAGAGCGAGAATCTCTGGCTTCTGAAGAAAGACACGTCCCAGAGAAAGAGATTTATCCAATCACAGAACCCACAGAATATTCACCCCCTGATATTAAGGAGGAACCGGCCTCATGTGATGAAGGAAATCTCACAGACAGCGACATGTATGAACCCCCAGAACATACACAGACACAATATACCTCTACTTATACAGCGGCAGAGTCACATGGAGAAGGAGATCTCTCACATCCTGACATTTCTCCCCTCCCAGAACATACACAGACTGAATATCCATCCACTGCCATTAAGGAGGAATTACCCACATATGGAGAAGGAAATCTCACAGATGGTGACATGTATGAACCCCCAGAACATACACAGACTGAATGCTCAGCTGAAAATAATGGAGAATATTTAAAATCCAATCCAAACCCAGTGGAAATAAACCATAGCGAGTCCTTAATAGAATCCAGAAAGCCAGATCACAGGATATATTATACAGATCCCCTTACTCATAATTCAGTTTATAAAGAACATTCAGCGCCGCCTTCTGAAATGGGGAAAGTCTCATATTCTCAGTATGACCCTGTGATATATGAAACAAATTACTGTGCTTGGCTCTGTGCCGTTTATTGTGCTCTGGTCTGTGCTCTGCTCTGTGCCGTTTATTGTGTTGTGCTCGGCTCTGTGCTCGGCTCCGTGCTTGGCTCTGTGCCGTTTATTGTGCTGTGCTGGGCTCTGTGCTTGGCTCTGTGCCGTTTATTGTGCTCGGCTCTGTGCTGTGCTTGGCTCTGTGCCGTTTATTGTGCTCTGCTCTGTGACGTTTATTGTGTTGTGCTCGGCTCCGTTCTTGGCTCTGTGCCGTATATTGTGCTCTGCTAAGTGCCGTTTATTGTGCTCTGCTCGGTGCTCTGCGTCGTTTATTGTGCTGTGCTCGGCTCTGTGCTCGGTTCTGTGCCGTTTATTGTGCTTGGCTCTGTGATCGGCTCTGTGGTGTTTATTGTGCTCGGCTCTGTGCCGTTTATTGTGATCTGCTCTGTGCCGTCTATTGTGCTGTGCTCGGCTCTGTGCTCGGCTCTGTGGCGTTTATTGTGCTCGGCTCTGTGGCATTTATTGTGCTCTGCTCTGTGCCGTCTATTGTGCTGTGCTCGGCTCTGTGCTCGGCTCTGTGCCGTTTATTGTGCTCTGCTCTGTGCCTTTTATTGTGTTGTGCTCGGCTCTGTGCTAGGCTCTGTGCCGTTTATTATGCTCTGCTCTGTGACGTTTATTGTGTTGTGCTCGGCTCCGTGCTTGGCTCAGTGCCGTTTATTGTGCTCTGCTCGGTGCTCTGCACCATTTATTGTGCTGTGCTCGGCTCTGTGCTCGGCTCTGTGCCGTTTATTGTGCTGTGCTCTGTGCCATATATTGTGCTGTACTCGGCTCTGTGCCGTTTATTGTGCTTGGCTCTGTGCTCGGCTAGGTGGCGTTTATTGTGCTGTGCTCGGCTCTGTGCCGTTTATTGTGCTTGGCTCTGTGGCGTTTATTGTGCTCGGCTCTGTGCCGTTTATTCTGTTGTGCTCGGCTCTGTGCTTGGCTCTGTGCCGTTTATTGTGCTCTGCTCTGTGCTCTGCTCTGTGCCGTTTATTGTGCTCTGCTCTGTGCCGTCTATTGTGCTGTGCTTGGCGCTCTGCTCTGGGCTCTGCGCTGGGCTCTGCACTCGGTGCTGGGCTCTGCACTGGGCTCTGCGCTCGGCTCAGGTGCTGGGCTCTGCGCTGGGCTCTGCGCTGGGCTCGGCTCTGTGCTCAGGTACTGGGCTCTGCTCGGCTCTGTGATCAGCTCTGCGCTGGGCTCTGCGCTGGGGCTCTGCGCTCAGGTGCTGGGCTCTGCGCTGGGCTCTGCGCTCGGCTCTGTGCTCAGGTGCTGGGCTCTGCTCTCGGCTCTGCGCTGGGCTCTGCGCTCAGGTGCTGGGCTCTGCGCTGGGCTCTGTGCTGGGCTCTGCGCTGGGCTCTGCGCTCAGGTGCTGGGCTCTTCGCTGGGCTTGGTGCTGGGCTCTGTGCTGGGCTCTGTGCTGGGCTCTGTGCTGGGCTCGGGTGCTGGGCTCTGTTGCTCTGTGCTCGGCTCTGTGCTCGGCTCGGGTGCTGGGCTCTCTGCTGGGCTCTGTGCTCGGGTGCTGGGCTCTGTGGCGTTTTCGCGCGCTTCCAACGGCCCATTGGTGGTCCTGCGGCGGGAGGCGCGTGGCAACCTCCGTAATAGACTTTGGGAGTGCTGCGGCGGGAGGCGCGCGCGCACCCGGCTGCACGCGCATCCAACCTCCGTAAGACGCTTTGGGCGTGCTACGGCGGGTGGCGCGCGCGCACCCAGCTGCGCGCGCATCCAACCTCCACAGCACCCTGTGGGCTGCCGCGCATGCGCAGAGTAAGGCTTGGCGACGGACACGCCAAGCCTTACTCTATTATAGGATAGATTACCTATAGAGGAGACCCCCCTATTAGGGGATGTTTATCACTAATATATGGCTACCCTTAGATGACTTCTTTATGTGCTTCACATTGATGTGTTTTTTCTGATGACGTGTCTTGGCTCTGCGAGGCCATTCTTGTGTGTGATGTTTTATTGTTTGTCTCTGCAAAGCCATCCATTGCTTTGTAGTATGTAGTTAAGCTGACTGTTTTCCAAAATAAAAACTTTAAATTTAAAAAAAATAATAATAATAAAAGCAGATAAATGCCCTGAATGTGGGATATGTTTTTCTGTTGATATAAATCTTCCAGCACATGCAGGCCAGTCAAGTTCATCCACACCAGACTCTGTCATCCATGTCTTTATGGACCTTGCTTTGTGCACTGGTGCCCAGTCATGTTGGAAGAGGAAGGGGCCAGCTCCAAACTGTTTCCACAAAGTTGGGAGCATGGAATTGTCCAAAATGTCTTGGTATGCTGAAGCATTCAGAGTTCCTTTCACTGGAACTAAGCCCAGCTCCTGATAAACAACCCCACACCATAATCCCCTCCCTCCACCAAACTTTACACTTGGCACAATGCAGTCAGACAAGTACCGTTCTCCTGGCAACTGCCAAACCCAGACTCGTCCATCAGATTGCCAGATGGAGAAGCGCGATTCGTCACTCCAGAGAACGCGTCTCCACTGCACTAGAGTCCAGTGGTGGCGTGCTTTACACCACTGCATACGACGCTTTGCATTGCACTTGGTGATGCATGCTTGGATGCAATTGCTCGGCCACGGAAACCCATTCCATGACGCTCTCTGCGCACTGTTCGTAAACTAATCTGAAGGCCACATGAAGTTTGGAGGTCTGTAGTGATTGACTCTGCAGAAAGTTGGTGACCTCTTCGCACTATGCGCCTCAGCATCCGCTGACCCTGCTTCGTCAGTTTACGTGGCCTACCACTTCGTGGCTGAGTTGCTGTCGTTCCCAAACACTTCCACGTTCTTATAATACAGCTGACAGTGGAATATTTAGGAGCGAGGAAATTTCACAACTGGATTTGTTGCACAGGTGGCATCCTATCACAGTTCCACGCTGGAATTCACTGAGCTCCTGAGAGCGACCCTTTCTTTCACAAATGTTTGTAACACAACAGTTTGCATGCCTAGGTGCTTGATTTTATACACCTGTGGCCATGGAAGTGATTGGAACACCTGATTCTGACTATTTGGATGGGTGAGCGAATACTTTTGGCAATATAGTGTATATCTCCCCAATTCATATTGAGGAGGAATAGAACACACCTAATCCAATAGTCAGGGAAGCCATCAGAAATGATGGGGCCTCTTACTGAACCTCACAATGGACCCCCCGGCACTCCCTTGACCTCTAACAGCTTACTCACAGTAATGTGCAGTGTGTATGAGTGTATCACAGAGCCCCACAGCAATAAAACTCACGTAATGTGCAGTGTGTATGAGCGTATCACAGAATCCACAGCAATGTGCGCTGTGTATGACGGTATCACAGAGCTCCACAGCAATAAAACTCACAGTAACGTGCTGTATATGATGACCTTTGGGTATGGTCTGGGCCTTGGCTCTTGGCTGGGCCCTGGGTCTGGCTTGGTCCATGGATCTGGGCTGGGGCCTGGTTTAGGCCTTGGGGTCTGGGCCTGGTCCCTAGGGTCTGGTCTGGGCCCTGAGTCTTGGGCTCTGGGTCTAGCGCCTTGGGGTCTGGGCCCTGGGTCTAGGGGTCTGGGCCCTGGGTCTAGGCTGGGCCTTGGGGTCTGGGCTCTGAGTCTGGCTTGGGCCTAGTCTGGGCTCTGAGTCTGGGTCCTGGGTCTGGGCTATACCCTGGGGTCTGGGCCTGGTCCCTGGGGCTGGGCCTTGGGGTCTGGACTCTGGGTCTAGTCTGGGCCCTGGGTCTAGGCTGGGCTCTGGATCTGGACCCTGGGGGCTGAGCCTGGTCCCTGGGGTCTGGTTTGGGCCTTGGAGTCTGGTCTGGGCCCGAGTCTGGTCTGGGCTCTGGGCCCCGAGTCTGGTCTTGGCCTTGGGGTCTGGACCCTGGGTCTAGGCTGGGCCTTGGGGTCTGGGCCTGGCCCCTGGGCTGGGCCTTGGGGTATGGGCTCTGGGTCCTGAGTCTGGGCCTTGGGCCTGGCCCCTGGGTCTGGTCTCTAGGGCTTGGGGTCTGGTCCCTGGGCTCTGAGTCTATGGCCTGGTCTGGGCTCTAAGTCTGGTCTGGGCCCTGAGGTCTGGGCCTTGGGGTCTGGGCTGGGCCCTAAGTCTGGCCTGGTGTCTTGGTCCTGAGGTCTGGGCTGGGCCCTGAGTCTCGGCTGGTCCCTGGGTCTAGGCTGGGCCTTGGGGTCTGGGCCCTTGGTCTAGGCTGGGGTCTAGGCCTTGGGGTCTGGGCCTTGGGGTCTGGGCCCTGAGTCTGGTCCCTGGGCCTTGTGGTCTGGTCTCTGGGCCCTGCGTGCTGGGCCCTGGTCTGTGCCATGTTGAGGTTTGGCTGGACGGCTGGCCCCTAAGGGTGGTGGTGTACTCACCTCTCAACGTCTTCTCTCTGCACCCATCGTCGCTGTGTGTGACACATGCATCACACACGTGACTGGAGGGGGCGCCAAAGCAACGTGCTTCGCACGCTGCTGTAGGGCCGCCCAGGCAGCCAGTACAGCTCCGGATTCGGACTCCTAGAGTCCGATACCAGAGCTGATAAGAATGGCGCACCGCTGCTGATGGTGGGGCACAGCATGGGACGTATTGCCCTGCTGGCGGCCCTGCCAATAGTTATTGCTCAGAGCTGAAAACCAGGGATATAAAGTAAGTACCAGCACTCAATACCAAATCTTCCTTAATTAGTAAATGTGAGATCACAAGCTTGTATGCTCATTCCTTCCACTGAATCTCTTTTAAAATAAAAAAATTGGACCGGCTGGGTGGAGTAGAGGTAACATCACTGCTCTGCGTGGAGAGAGCCTGTGGGGACATAGGTTTGATCCCGGCAAGAGCACCTCTCTAGTAAGTGTCCTTGGGCAAGACACCTAACGGTATGTTGGTACCCTCTCTTATAGAAATCCCCCTATTCTCAATTCCTGTCTATATATATAAAACCAGTTTAATCCAGCCGATGATACACTGTCTCCTTAATGTGGGACTCGTAACTCACCACAAAATGCCGACATCAGAATCTGCTAAATTCCATTTATATGTATCTACAGGCGCTGCGAGTAGTCCAATGGAATATCTGTACTGTGTAAAAAATAGTACAGGAGGGGTGGGGTCGCGCCTATTCCCCGATGGGGCGGCTGCAACCACCAAATGCATCCAGCCCAGCAACATGTGTAAAACATAACAAGGAAAAAATGTCATCTGCGCTTATTGTAAGACATAAAAGGAATCACACAGGAAAAAAATAAATAAATGAAAATTGTTCCTCCTGTACTGGTTTGTCAAAATGTTGTTCAATATATTGTAACCCTGTCTATATTGTGCCCATTGTACAGCGCTGCGGAATATATTGGCACTTCATAAATAAATAAATTATAATAATAAATGAAAATGTTTTTCGGATGCCTCACAACTTGCAAGACATAGAAGGATTCACACAGGATTAAAACCATTTACTTGCACTGAATATTGGAATGTTCTATCCAGGCATCTGAACTTGCTGTACATAAAAAAGGATTCACACAGGAGAATAAATCATGTAATTGTCCTGAATCTGAGAAATGTTTCTCTCAAGCCTCAAATCTCAAAACAAAAAATGATTCACACAATAATAAAAACAGTTAAATGCCCTGAATGTGGGAAATGTTTTTCCGTTGATTTAAATCTTCCAGCACATGAAAGGATTTGTCCTGAAGAAAGCTTGCGATTGGCGGGCTGAAACGTTGACCTTTTAAACAATAAAGTTTTGCTATTTTTGGAAAAAACACAGAGTGCCGCTGGTATTTTGGACTTATATATATATATACACTGTATTGCCAAAGTATTCGCTCACTGAATGCCGACATCAGAATCTGCTAAATCCCATTTATATGTATCTACAGGCGCTGCGAGTAGTCCAATGGAATATCTGTACTGTGTAAAAAATGGCCACTTCTCTTATATCTGGAGGATTGCCATCGTCCCCTGCTGTGAAGTGATGGAATCAGACACCCAAGGTTTAGGATTAGTCCTGCATAGGGTGACCGTCCACTGGATCCGTATTCGTAAGACTAGCAAGTCGTCTGACCAATCCCACAAGACAGAGGAGGTAGAACCATTGTCCATTGCCTCCGACTTCCAACAACTTGGAACGACTGCGTCAGACTAATGACCACTCCCATTCCAATGAGTATTATCACACAAAGTCTGACGACCTGCTAGGAGATGGGTGCTGTCAAGCTAATAAGGTGGGTAAAAAATGCATTTTTATTTAATATTTTGTGGATGGGAGATAGGTAGGGCAAGGTAAGCTCTTTTGCAGCTGTGGAAAGGGGTATATTCACTAAGCACCGAACTTGCCACCTGAAGGGCCCTGAACTGTGAATTTCCCCATGCGACGCAATGTCAGGATAGTTTGTCTATTCACTAAACTGTCAATTCGTCAACTACTGGAGAATTAATGGTGAACTACAAAATTGTAATACACTGACAAATTAGACCCAATATGTGTCAATAGTGTTGTTAGGCGCTATTTATTAATACACCACACAATATAATGACAGGCAATAAAGAACAAAAAGACAATTTGCAGCTCACCATTGGATGTATCCGACCCTCACCCATAAATAAAAATTCACACAAAAAGGTACCAATGTACAATCGGGAGTGCAATGATTTTTATACAACTTTCCAGTCCTTTATATGGCAAAAGTTTCTGAAAGATCCTTCGTGCATAGAGATCAGAAGGTCCCAAGTTTATATATCCAACATAAAGGGAAAAAAGAAAGAGAATCTAATTGGGCAATATCGTACAGTCCATAAACATATAAACTTTTATATCATATGGTGTAACACTCACAAGCCTGGAGTTAAAAAGCTTGAGTATGGACACAGTTGAGCCACTATGGGGAGCTCCTCCCATCAACTGGAAAATGTTCTTCTTCCCACCAGTTGGAGAGTATTAGATCTTGAGGGTCTTCCACAATGTAGAGTGGTCGTATATACAGTGGCAAGAAAAAGTATGTGAACCCTTTGGGATTACGTGGAGTTTTGCATGAATTGGTCATAAAATGTGCTCTGATCTTCATCTAAGTCACAACAATTTGAAAAACACAGTCTGCTTAAAATAATACAACACAAACATTATAGGTTTTCATGTTTTTATTGAACAGAACATGTAAACATTCACAGTGCAGGGTGTAAAAAGTATGTGAACCTTTGGACTTAATAAATGGTTGACCCTCCTTTGGCAGCAATAACCTCAACCAAACGTTTCCTGTAGTTGCAGATCAGACCTGCACAACGATCTGGAGTAATTTTGGACCACTCCTCTTCACAAAACTGTTTCAGTGTAGCAATATTCTTGGGATGTCTGGTGTGAATCGCTCTCTTAAGGTCATGCCACAGCATTTCAATCGGGTTGAGGTCAGGACTCTGACTGGGCCACTCCAGAAGGTGTATTTAGTTTTGTTGAAGCCATTCTTTTGTTGAATTACTTGTATGCTTTGGGTCATTGTCCTGTTGCATCGCCCATCCTCTGCGGAGCTTCAGTTGGCGGACAGATGGTCTTACGTTTTCCTGCAAAATGTCTTGATAAACTCTGGAATTCATTTTTCCATCAATAACAACAATCCATCCAGGCCCTGAGGCAGCAAAGCAGCCCCAACCCATGATGCTCCCTCCGCCATGTTTTACAGTGGGGATGAGGTTTTGATGTTGGTGTGCTGTGCCTTTTTTTCTCCACACATAGTGTTGTGTGTTTTTTCCAAACAACTAAATTTTGGTTTCATCTGTCCACAGAATATTTTGCCAGTAGTGCTGTGGAACATCTAGGTGCTCTTTTGCAAACTTCAAACGTGCTGCAATATTCTTTTTGGACAGTAATAGCTTCCTCCGTGGTGTCCTCCCATGTACTCCTTTCTTGTTTAATGTTTTCCTTATTGTAGATGTGTCAACAAAAATGTTAGCATGTGCCAGAGATTTCTGTAAGTCTTTAGCTGACACTCTAGGATTCTTCTTTACCTCATTAACCTCCCTGGCGGTCTAATTTTTTAAAAATTTCGTGTCTAAAAGCGTCTCAATTTTTTTTTAAAGGAAACGTGTTTTTGTACATAGTTAGCCTGTAATAATTAGGAATCAAGCACTGAAATCCATGAAATCAAGAGTCCTTACTGCTAAAATCCTTTATAAATAAATTAATAAATAAATAAAAAATAAATAGTAATTACACTGAGTCCGATAAAGTTTGAAACACGACATAATAATTTATTATCCCAAAAATAATTATCCAAAATAATGCAAATAAATGATATTCAATAAAATACAACAAAAAACACTGAAATCTGTCTGCAAGCAAGGGTGAGACGATGTATGGTCTATTCCTTATCCTGTAGTGCCACCTAGTGGCCGTTCATAAACATTACACTTTATAATCCAAAATGCTGTAAACTGTAAAAAAGATTTCTTTAATGCTAGCCCCGCCCCCTGCACCATGTGACTCGCAGGAAGCCTTCCAGGAAGCAGCTCACCAAGATCACACTGCAGGGGACAGCGAGGGAGCCAGGAGGAGGTGAGTATGCATCCAGTCCGAGTGTGGCTCGGGGTTACCTGTTTACAGGTAATAAGCAACCAGCGCAAAGAGACAGCTTGTTCAGGAGTCCCTATGGTGGGAGCTCTGATGACATTCAATGATTATGCGTCTCAAGCTGGGATGTTGAAAAAAAAAGACCACACCCTGATCTCGCACTGTGGACTATGGTATTAGAATATGGAATATTTTTTTTTTAATTTAATCCCCTAGATACGTGTGAGAAAGGATTGGATTTATGAAAATGAGAATGTATTTCTTGAGTGTGTGTATGAAGGCAGGTGTGTATGCGTTTTGTGGAGTGAAGCTGAACATAGGAAAACACACAGATATAGGTCTGACTCATGTTGATTTATTAGATAAATGAACTTTTACATTCAAGTTATTATACTTTTCTTGTTCGGTGAATTCTATTTTGGGAAATTGGAATAAATAGTTATTTAATGTCTAGATTAGGTATTTTTGCCTACGCTCCAAGTGGTTCGCTGGAAGAGTGAATCTAGATAGATAAGTGTATTTTATGCTCATAAAGGGCCTCCTTGGGGAATCCCTTTTGTACATTATAAAAGGTATTGAGGTATTTTAGGAGTAAATACCAGAATTTTTTTCTTCCCATCTGAGCATCTAGAATGATCTAAAGGTCTTAGGCAAGGACACTGTAGCCCAGGTTTAATTGTCTAAGTTTGGTTTATCTTTTAGATGATCACAGGTGATATGTGATCAAAGGAAAGAATTGTTAGATTTTAATTTCCTGTAAATATAATAAATATCTAGTCTTAAAAAGCTGGTTCTTATAAATGGGCTGTGAAAATCCCCCCTCCATTTTTGTTAGTGTCAATACTGTATAGACCGTTGTTCCTTCTATAGGATATGAGCTGTGGCCGATTTCCTGTTATGTTCAGTGCAGGAAAATGTGCGCAGAAGCGGGAAGATGGGAAAAGGGTCTCGTGAACCATATATGGTAGTAAGTTAACTGAGTGGCTAAACTTTGATGTTGTAATGTATCTGTACACTGATTGGCTATAAATTCTGTGTATTTTAATAAATAGGTCTGGCTTAACGAGGAAAAGCCAGACTTCTGAGAAAGACCAATACAGTTTTGTGATTGATTCTTTTTGGGGATCTCCGCCATGGCGTAGCGCAGCTCTTACTTTGGTTTTGATATATAAGAAGAAACTTGGAAAAGGTTTATGGTAATTATAATGAAAAAATATAATTTTTCAGTAGGTAGAATACTGTGTATAATGACCAGCACCATAGACCCTAGGGGGAATCGTGACAGCTCCCCGTTGAGTTAGCGTGTCGATATTGATTTGATTTAGAGGTAAATGATTTTGCACATCGTTTCATTCACGCTTAAAAATGCATTGACGTTCTGCAAAGGCATCTCCCACACTGAGCACATACCGTTCATGTATTACCTCACATGGAGATAATGTCCACCATTGGTTCTGAAACATTTCACCCTCTCAGGACACACAAGATGCTTATCACCTGTGTTTATTCTTGTGCGCCTCTTAGCAGATCCTGAATGTGGGAAAGGCAGCGTCTAAGGGTCTCTCTCCTGAATGATACCATGAGATGAGCTTAAATATACATATCTTTTACCAATTTAATTCCTGTATGAATGCTCTCATGTATATCATGCAATGTAACCATCTATTGCTCTAAAACATCTACCCCTAATCAGACCTTTCAAACAGCTTCTCTCCCATATAATCTATATTGTACAGAGACACTCTAATTTGATTATCCCGAGAACGGTTTTAAAATGAACGGCTACACTCTTCTGTGAGTCCTCTCATGTACAGTAAGAGAGTGCTTTCTTCCAAAACATTTCCCACATTCAGAACATGCAAACGGCTTCTCTCCTGTATGAATCCTCTCATGTTTAATAAGATCACCCTTTGTTGTAAAACATTTCTTACATTCAGAACATGCAAATGGCTTCTCTCCTGTATGAATTCTCTCATGTGCAGTAAGAATACCCTTTGTTCTAAAACATTTCTCACATTCAGAACATGCATATGGCTTCTCTCCTGTATGAATTCTCTCATGTACCTTAAGCTCACTCTTTATTTTAAAACATTTCTTACATCTAGAACATGTACACAGCTTCTCTCCTGTATGAATTCTCTCATGTACCTTAAGCTCACCCTTTATTTTAAAACATTTCTTACATTCAGAACATGCAAACGGCTTCTCTCCTGTATGAATTCTCTCATGTACAGTAAGAATATCCTTTGTTCTAAAACGTTTCTCACATTCAGAACATGCATATGGCTTCTCTCCTGTATGAATTCTCTCATGTTTCGTAAGCTCACCATTTGTTTTAAAACATTTCTCACATTCAGAACATGTAAACGGCATCTCTCCTGTATGAATTCTCTCATGTACAGTAAGATTACCCTTTGAGCTAAAACATTTCCCACATTCAGAACATGCAAATGGCTTCTCTCCTGTATGAATTCTCTCATGTGCAGTAAGCTCACCCTTTGATCTAACATGTTTCCCACATTCAGAACATGAAAACAGCTTCTCTCCTGTATGATATCTCTCATGTGCAGTAAGCTCACCCTTTGATCTAAAACATCTCCCACATTCAGAACATGCAAATGACTTCTCTCCTGTATGATATTTCTGATGTGCAGTAACCTCAGCCTTTGATTTGAAACATTTCTCACATTCAGAACAAGCAAATGGCTTCTCTCCTGTATGAATCCTCTCATGTTTAGTAAGATCACTCGTTGTTCTAAAACATTTCTCACATTCAGAACATGCAAACGGCTTCTCTCCTGTATGAATTCTCTCATGTACAGTAAATTCACCCTTTGTTCTAAACCATTTTCCACATTCAGAACATGCAAACGGCTTCTCTCCTGTGTGAGTTCTCTCATGCGCAGTAAGCTCACCCTTTGCTTTAAAACATTTCTCACATTCAGAACATGCAAACGGCTTCTTTCTTACGTAAACTTTCCTGTGTTTATGAAGACTTTCATTTGTGCTTAAACACTTCTTGCTTTCAGGGCACAAAAATGTCCCAGATGATAGTCCTGGATTCTCTGGTTCTTTTGGAATTTCTGAGGAGTGCAAAGCTTCACCTTTGGTCATTATTTCTTCTTGATCTTTTGGCAGAGGCTTCATGATGTTTTCCTCAACATATGGCACTGGTCCTTCAAAAAGCAATTCCTGGAGACATCATAGGACTTTTTCTGTACTCCTGGGGGGATACAATAATTGACTCTATCACCAAACCAAACGCAGCCATGTCAAAACTCCCTTTATGCTGGCATGGGTTGCCAGGAATTTCTTTATGATTAAAACTAAACATTTTTTGAAGCCCGAGTCCCTCTCCCCATTACTAAAAGATAAAAATGGTCATATATTGAGAGATATAGAAATGAGATTTTAACCTACGCCAGGTGAATTATCCGTCAAGATAGGTTGCTCTGATTTAGCAGATAGGATATATTTAATATGCAACATCACCCGGTCTGACAATCCATATCTATAAAATATAAATCAAATAAAGCTGCACAAAATACCTTTTTTGTTTTAATGATAAATTCTACAGGAACAAAATACTTTTCTATCAACAGGACCAAATTAATGTCTCTTTATATCTGAAAAATATAAAACAACAAAACACATGGGGTTATACACAAGTGCTTTTCATTTCGGCCCATTTCCATTCCATTTTGCCGAGAATACGGTGCATTCACTATATTTTGCGGAAAATGGAGTCACCAAACCAGGTATCAGACAGTGAAAAGCACCGAATTGACCTCGCTGAGTTTGACCAAACTGAAAAAAATAGCCAATAGGAGGTTAAAGCTAGAAAATGTAATATAAAATGTGTCTAAATAATAAAAAAAGGTCCTTCAAAACATAATAAAAAGGCTTGTTTAAAAATAAATTCTTTTAAAAATGAAAAAATACAAAAAGGGCAAAAAAATAATACATGGTCTTTAATAAAAAAAATAAAAAAAAAGATATTTCATTTATTACATTGAAACCTATGGGATTCGCCTGTTTAAGTCCTTCGCTGATTTCACCTCTGTGTGCTGAGCTCCTTTTTACCGTTTTGGGCTCATCATGTTTAAATGCGATTTGAAGCCACGTTTTAATATATGACCCAGATATATTATATATCCTTTTTTTTTTGGCAGACTCGGCAGATTCATAATATATCATTATTATATGTAGAAGTCATGCTCCAGTTTCCTCCACCCCATCCAGCTTCACCAGCAGCGGGGATTTTGAATTTCCAGGCTGCTGGTTATCAGATCGGTCAATTAGTGATGTCACACACAGAGAGCGGCTGACGTCACCCTATGGGACCAATCGCTATAGCGAACGTGCTCAGAAAGGCAGCAATGGATCAGATCTGTGCATGCGCGTGCAGCTCTGATCTATCGCTCTGCGCAGGCGCTATGAAACTTGTTTATGTAAAGTGCATATATCCGTAGCACTGCCCAATTTGTGTTTCCTATGCTACACAAGTTGTATAGGAACGCAAATTGCATTGAACTTCCTTTTGCAGCTGGCTGCCACTTCCTGTAATACTGGCTCAGGTTGCAAACCTATACACAGACACCATGTATCCATTCCAGAGACAAGGCAGTCTGCTGAAACAGGAAGTTCTCCCCTAGCATGAGAAGAGATAAGGATTTAAAAGGAAGAGCAGCAAAGAGAAGGAAAACTACCATGGATTACAGTAAACCACACATTACAGTATTGTTTTACGTTAAAAAATCTGAGAGTTTAATGTAACTTTAACTCCTTCAATGTTCAGACAGTTATATACGGGGCTGGACTGGGACAAAAAAAAAAAAATCAGCCCTGGACTTCATCCAGACCGTCCCACTTTAATTATGCACACCCCTACAAAAATTGTATATAAACCAACCGCTCTATAAATACCGGAGTTGCTGCAGAGAGACTGGGTAAAGCAACGCAGCAGCAGGTTGAGCGCACACCATGACTTAAGGTGAGGCGTATGCGCAGCGGGTCTCACCGGCACTTTGACCCAAATATGAGAATGCAGCAGACTGCGTCTGTTTTGCAGATGGTGAGGAAGATCTCCCCTCACCCTTTAAGGGCAGTGTGAACCGTGCGATGAACCAGCATTCACACTGGCCCACTGAGCCAACGGTCCACCGGGAATCTCCCTTCTATACATATAGAAGATGATCAGTAAAGGACGGCACTCACGGTCTTAACCCAGGAAATCTTAGAAGATTTATTTCCTGGGTTAAGACCGTGAGTGCCGTCCTTTACTGATCATCTTCTATATCTGAGCCGGATTGGCACCAGGCACCGTTGACGTCCAGAGTGCAGGTTACTCCTTCCATTGGTTATATATATATATATATATATATATATATGGAATTAGCGGATCCTGAGCTCTATATATGAGTATACGGGGAATTAGGGGATCCTGAGCTCTTTATACAAGTATACAGGGAATTAGCGAATCCTGAGCTCTATATACGAGTATACAGGGAATTAGCGGATCCTGAGCTCTATATACGAGTATACAGGGAATTCGCGGATCCTGAGCTTTATATATGAGTATACAGGGAATTAGCGGATCCTGAGCTCTATATATGAGTGTAACCCCTGGAGTACAGTAATTCTACTACCCTGCAGTTTCTATGTAGTAACCAGCAGATGGCAACCTTCTGTTTGTTCTGAGATTCAAAACTGTGTGGCTCTATGGTTTTGTGTGTGGAGGCAGGGCTGCAAGAGAGGAAGCAAGAGGGAGGAAGCTGGAAGATGATGGTGGCTGAGATTTGTGGTATTGTGTCCAGTGCTGAAGCATCCTGCATAAAGGCTCCCAGCAGACTCTGTATCCAGATCAAAGCACAGAACTGTTCCTGGCAGTGATTGTTCTGCAGAGTGAAGGAATCCCAGTGGAGCAGCTTCTCCCCTTCCTGGACAAAATCTGATTACAGACTGGAGTGGTAAACTGAGACCTCTCCCCTTGGTTTTACAACAAGGCATTCTGACACTGGTTACTAAAGCAGCAGTCTATGACTTCTCTGATCCCTGGAACATCACAGCATATTACAAACAAAGTGGATTACAATTATTCTGGGCCCCAACAATGTGCACCACCTACATATGGTACCATTAGGGAAAAGACTAGGGTGGGCTGCAGTATTGTTTGTGGGTAAACTCATACTGACCACTGCATTATATTTATTTAGACCGTTAAATTTATTTTTGCATAGAGGTTTGCTGTGCAATACAAAGTTCTATAAAAGACAGCTCTGTGTTGATTTATTGCTTGTTTAAATATGTTCCCAACTGGATCTCACACCCAACGCCTGGATGTCCAGTTGGGTGGAGGCACTGCCGCAGTCATGTACCCCAACTCCCAGGTAGCGGTGGCTCAGGATCGGCTTGCAGAGCGCTTGAAGGTAACTGAGGTAAAGGACCACAGGGGTATTTGTGGGACTACGCAAAAACCCGTTACAAATGGAGGCACTGCTGAGATGAATTGGGGTACAACCAACAAGGATATATTAATCCCACGGCCCACGCTCTTATTTGCGACAGAATGGGCCCAGCAACAGAAGATACCGTTACACCATGCAGTGATGATATGTCACGTACCTCCCTACAGCGAGCTGAAGCATGTCACCAAGTGTTTGGAGATTTTACTGGGAATAGAGATTGTTACCATCAGGGATATCTTGCAGGATTTAAATGGTCAAACTTATATGTTAATATATGGCCATACAGATTTGAGAGGCCGCCAGAGGGCCACAAGCCTACACTTTCTTGGTGCAGCACCCGAAGGATGCCCCTTAGTGTACGCTCTTTTGGACAAAGAGGAGGGGCATACTCCACAGCAACCCCTCAGTATAAACCTGAGGGATTTTGATGTATCAAGCCATTCCCAGCCTCGGACCCCTATGTTAGAGAAAACTACCTGGAGATTACCGGTTACACCATTCGAAGTTGGAGCCATTCCAAAACAGACTGTACTATTTTCCAAAGAGCAAGGGGAAATCAACCCTAAGACCACAGGTCTTGTAGTGGTCTCGTCTCCAATATCGCCACAGCCAGACAGCCCCTTCTTGAGTACCACAGATTTAGGGGAAAGTAACATGGCCGAAATACTACAAAAACTCTCAGAGGCCATAGTAACGGCTACACACACCCACAGCTACCGCAAGCTTAAGGTGTTTTCTGGGAACCAGCCTGTGCCTGTAGGAGAAGAAACCTTTGAAGCCTGGAAGGATAATGCTTTACAATTACTGGAAGAATGGTCTTGTACTGATATTATAAAGAAACAACGGTTAATGGAGAGTCTCCGATCCCCAGCTACAGAAATAATAAGGCTTTACAAGGGAGTGAATGCACAAACTACCGCACAGGATTACATTCAAGCTTTGCAAGATGCTTATGACAAATCGGAGGACTCTGATGATCTGTTAGTCAAGTTCCTAGCCACCAAGCAGAAGGAGCACGAAAACTCTTCTGGCTATATTAATCGATTACAACTGCTACTAGGAAAACTATTTAAAAAAGGAGCAATCACGACTATCCAAGCAAATTCAGTGGGGAGGCCTTACCAATGACCCAGTAATGATTATGTTAAGAGTTAAGCTGGATGATCAAGTTTTGTCCTATTCCACACTGATCAACAAAGCAAAAGGATTGGAGGATCAAATGTCCTCATCTCCTTTACGCAAAGGGAATACATTTAAAGCAGCAGAGAAAGAGGATATGGATCTGGCAATTCTTAAAAAGAAGATAGCTGAACTAGAATTATTGTCCAAGCCAGCGGCAAAAAGGACAGCTTCTTCTCCTCATAGACAACTCCACAGGGGGACAATGAGAAGATTGTTACCTGAGGATTCGTCCCCCCAAGGAAACTGTTTTTAAATGTGGAAAATTGATGCACTTCAAGCGGGAGTGTCCCACCAATTCATCAGAGACAGATGTCGAAGTGCTAGCTATCGGGCTAGAGAAGGCCTTCACTTCCAGTGTTTCTAAGAAAAATAAGAAAGATCATATATCTGTGGGAGCCAAGATCGGTCCCAAATCAATCATACACCTGCAAATAGAGGGTATTTACGCATCTGCCTTGCTAGATACTGGATCTCAGGTCACCATCATTTATAGAGACTTCTATGATCATCATTTAAGCCATATTCCTCTGGAGCCTGCGGGAGAGTTGCAGTTGTGGGGAGTGGGATCTCAGGCCCAATCTATACAGGGATGCATAAGGGTTACTGTAACCATCCCACAATTAAACACAGGAATGATCTGTCCTATCGAATTGGAAGCTCTTATATGCCCAGTGGAAAGAAAACCTTGTGCTCCAATTATTCTGGGTACCAATGCAAGAATTGTGCAGGACATGTTCAGGACCTATCTTTCTGAAGTGGGAGATGTATCTCTAGCAAGACTAATGGAGGTCAGCCCTGTTTTAGGAAAGGAGTGTCATCGACTAGCCCTACAAGCTAAACCTGGGTCATGCTATTACTCAGGAAAAGAATCTGTATTTCTGAAGCCTGGAGAAACCAAGACTCTACGAGCCATAGCTTCTATGCATCTTGAAATATCAGGAGGAACCAGGCAATACCTAGTTGAGTCCTTGACTGAGGAGGATATGAAAAATGGATGGACCCTCATACCTGAAGTGAAAGATTGGCGGAATCACTGGTGTAAAGATTTCCCCGTAATGATACAGAATTTCACACCTACAGAGGTCAGAATTGATCGTCTCCAGAAGATTGGCGTAATTCACTTGATAGAGCAGGTATCTTCAGTAATGTCCATGAAAGCAGAACTGGGGAGTAACCTTGAAGGATGTATAGATTTTGATCTGGAAGATTCTCCTTTACCACAAGAATGGAAAGATAGACTCCGATCCAAACTAATTACAAGAGAGGAAGTCTTCTCCAGGGAAGAATTGGATGTGGGATGCGCAAGAAGTGCCACACATGCTATTAGACTTTCTAACTCAACTCCTTTCAGGGAGAGATCAAGGAGAATACCCCCGCGAGATGTGGAGGATGTCCGTGATATATTCCTCCTAGATATGCTTGGGACTCTGAAAACAGTGGAGAAGCGGTCTTGGAGTAAGCACGTGGAAACCATGGTCCACGCATATAATTGCACAAGAAATGAGTCTACAGGATTTTCACCCTACTTCCTGATGTTTGGAAGGGAAGCTACCAATAGATGTCTGGATGGGGGTGTCCCCTGACGGGACATCTTCAAGCTCACACTCCCATTATGTGAGGACCCTCAAGCAAAACCTCCACAGGGCCTACGAGTTGGCTACTCAAGCTACGACAAGAATGGAGGAGCGGAACAAGAGAAGATACGATACCAAAGTCAAGTATCGGGAAATCCAAGCAGGCGATAAGGTTCTACTGCGGAATCTAGGGGTGCTTGGAAAACACAAATTAGCAGACAGATGGAAGGATACCCTGTTCGAAGTTGTGTCTAAGCTAAAAGGACTGCCAGTGTACAACATAAAAGGGCCTGAAGGACGGATAAAGGCTTGGCATAGGAACCATCTACACCGGTAGCCTATAAGTAGCGGATCCTGAGCTCTATATATGAGTATACAGGGAATTAGTGGATCCTGAGCTCTATATATGAGTATACAGGAATTAGGGGATCCTGAGCTCTATACATGAATATACGGGGAATTAGCGGATCATGAGCTCTATATATGAGTATACAGGGAATTAGCGGATCATGAGCTCTATAAATGAGTATACGGGGAATCAGCGGATCCTGAGCTCTATATATGAGTATACGGGGAATTAGCGGATCATGAGCTCTATATATGAGTATACAGGGAATTAGCGGATCATGAGCTCTATATATGAGTATACGGGGAATCAGCGGATCCTGAGCTCTATATATGAGTATACGGGGAATTAGCGGATCCTGAGCTCTATACAGTCAGGTCCAGAAATATTGGGACAGCGACACAATTCTAACATCTTTGGCTCTATACACCACCACAATGGAGTTGGAATGAAACAAACACAATCTGCTTTAACTGCAGACTGTCAGCTTTAATTTGAGGGTATGTACATCCAACTCAGGTGAACAGTGTAGGACTTACAGCAGTTTGCAGATGTGCCTCCCACTTGTTAAGGGACCAAAGGTAATGGGACAATTTGGCTTCTCAGCTGTTCCATGGCCAGGTGTGTGATATTCCCTCATTACCCCAATTACAATGTGCAGATACAAGGCCCAGAGTTCATTTCAAGTGTGCTATTTCCATTTGGAATATGTTGCTGTCAACTCTCAAGATGAGATCCAAAGAGCTGTCACTATCAGTAAAGCAAACCATCATTAGGCTGAAGAAACAAAACAAACCCATCAGAGAGATAGCAAGAACATTAGGCGTGGCCAAAACAACTGTTTGGAACATTCTCAAAAAGAAGGAACGCACCGGTGAGCTCAGCAACACCAAAAGACCCGGGAGACCACGAAAACAACTATGGTGGATGGCCGAAGAATTCTTTCCCTGGTGATGAAAACACCCTTCACAACAGTTGGCCAGATCAAGACCACTCTCCAGGAGGTAGGTGTATGTGTGTCAAAGTCAACAATCAAGAGAAGACTTCACCAGAGTGAATACAGAGGGTTCACCACAAGATGTAAACCATTGGTGAGCCTCAAAAACAGGAAGGCCAGATTAGAGTTTGCCAAACAACACCTAACAAAGCCTTCACAGTTCTGGAACAAGATCCTATGGACAGATGAGACCAAGATCAACTTGTACCAGAGTGATGGGAAGAGAAAAGTATGGAGAAGGAAAGGAACTGCTCATGATCCTAAGCATACCACCTCATCAGTGAAGCATGGTGGTGGTAGTGTCATGGTGTGGGCATGTATGGCTGCCAATGGAACTGGTTCTCTTGTATTTATTGATGATGTGACTGCTGACAAAAGCAGCAGGATGAATTCTGAAGTGTTTCGGGCAATATTATCTGCTCACATTCAGCCAAATGCTGCAGAACTCATTGGACGGCGCTTCACAGTGCAGATGGACAATGACCCAAAGTATACTGCAAAAGCAACCAAAGAGTTTTTGAAGGGACAGAAGTGGAATGTTATGCAATGGCCAAGTCAATCACCTGACCTGAATCCCATTGAGCATGCATTTCACTTGCTGAAGACAAAACTGAAGGGAAAATGCCCCAAGAACAAGCAGGAACTGAAGACAGTTGCAGTAGAGGCCTGGCAGAGCATCACCAGGGATGAAACCCAGCGTCTGGTGATGTCTGTGTGTTCCAGACTTCAGGCTGTGATTGACTGAAAATTAAAAAGAAATAGCCAAAGAGAGCAAGACCAACCCTAAAAGATTCTTTAGGTACATAAATTCTAAAAAACCCAAGAGTGAGAATGTAGGTTCACTAAAATCTGAGTCAGGGGTATTGTTAACTGAAGATCAGGATAAGGCAGAAATTTTAAATGATTATTTTTCTTCAGTATTTATCAAAGAGAAACCTATAACAGGAGACATGAAATTCATTAATAAAAACTTACTAATACAAAGTGACTGGTTGACTCAGGACACGGTTTTGCAGAAATTAAACAATGTGAATGTGAATAAAGCCCCAGGGCCAGATGGAATTCACCCGCGAGTACTGAGAGAGCTATGTGTTGAAATATGTAAACCTCTGTTCTTAATCTTTCAAGATTCTTTTCTTTCAGGAATAGTACAGAGGATTGGAGAAAAGCTGACGTGGTCCCTATATTTAAGAAAGGTTTAAAATTTGTGCCTGGGAATTATAGACCTGTGAGCTTAACATCTGTGGCTGGGAAAGTATTTGAGGGGTTACTAAGGGATAATATTCAGGAATTTATTCGGAGGTATAATGTTATTGGCAAAAATCAGCATGGTTTCATGAAACACAGATCATGTCAGACTAACCTAATTACGTTCTATGAGGAAGTAAGTAGAAGTATAGATCAGGGGGTCGCAGTGGATGTGATTTACTTAGATTTTGCCAAAGCTTTCGACACAGTTCCACACAAAAGGTTATTATTTAAAATGAGAAAAATTGGTCTAGATGAAAATACTTGTTCTTGGATAGAAAATTGGCTAAAAGATAGGGTACAGAGAGTGGTCATAAATGGTACATTTTCAAGATGGACACCAGTGGTAAGCGGTGTCCCTCAGGGATCTGTTATAGGACCAATACTATTCAATTTATTTATAAATGACCTTGAGATAGGCATTGAAAGTCATGTATCAGTATTTGCAGATGACACAAAACTAGGAAAAGTGATACAATGTGAGCAGGATGTTACTTCGCTGCAGAGGGATTTAGATAAATTGGGGGACTGGGCACTTAAATGGCAGATGAGATTTAATCTAGATAAATGCAAAGTTATGCACTTTGGAGTGAAGAACACACAAGTAATTTATACCCTAAATGGTACGGAGTTAGGGAAATCCAAGCAGGAGAAGGATTTGGGAATAATCATAGACATCAAACTAAGTAACAATGTGCAATGTCAAACAGCAGCCGCCAAGGCCAGCAAAGTATCGGCATGCATTAAAAGGGGAGTTCACTCACGGGATGAAAACATAATTTTGCCTCTGTATAAATCAATGGTCAATCAATATGCCGTGCAATTTTGGGGACCGGTCTTAAAAAAAGATATTATAGCGCTAGAAAAAGTGCAGAGACGGGCAACTAAATTAATAAGGGGAATGGAAGGGTTAAGTTATGAGGAAAGACTAACAAGCTTAAACCTGTTTAGTTTAGAGAAACGGCGCCTTAGAGGGGATCTGATAACCTTATATAAATATATACGGGGCCGTTATCAACCATTGTCTGATAACCTATTCATTAACAGGACTATACATAGGACAAGGGGTCATCCATTTAGACTGGAAGAAAGAAAATTTAGCTTAAAGCATAGGAAGGGTTATTTTACGGTGAGAACAATAAAGCTGTGGAATTCTCTGCCTGTTGAGGTGGTTGGGTCAGAGTCTGTACAGACTTTTAAAAAACAACTGGATGACTTCCTGCAGACACAGAATATTAAGGGTTAGAATATTTAATATGTGGGTAAAAGCTTCTTGATCCAAGGAGAAATCTGACTGCCATTCTGGGGTCAAAAAGGATTTTTTTCCCAGTATGTTGCATATTTCAGACTGGGTTTTTTGCCTTCTTTTGGATCAACAGCAGTAGGTTATGTGGGAGAGGCTGAACCCGAAGGACGCATGTCTTTTTTCAGCCTATATAACTATGTAAGTATTAAGAAGGGAAAGTTTGATTTATGATTATTATTCTGTCCCATTACCTTTGGTCCCTTAACAAGTGGGAGGCACATCTGCAAACTGCTGTAAGTCCTACACCGTTCACATGAGTTGGATGTACACACTCTCAAATTAAAGCTGACAGTCTGCAGTTAAAGCACATTGTGTTTGTTTCATTCCAACTCCATTGTGGTGGTGTATAGAGACAAACATGTTAGAATTGTGTCCATGTCCCAATATTTCTGGACCTGACTGTATATGAGTACACAGGGAATTAGTGGATCTTGAGCTATATACAGTATATGGGGAATTAGCAGATCTGAGCTCTTTCTATATTTATAAATAATATATCTATACAGAGCTGCAGCCAGAACCAGAGTTATAAACACAAGAGACTGAGCAGCTTTACAATGTGTTTGCTCTGCAGGAGACATTTTATGGATAATCCTAATTGATGTTCAGCAAAATTTTAAACCCAAATTCCCCTAATATTTGTATATTATGACACATAAAGCCAGCTCTGACCTGCGCCTGGATCCTCCTTTCAGCACTGAGCTCTCTGCTATAAACAAAGGCTTCTCTCCCAGGGAACTTCCTGTCTGTGCAAACCACTCCTCCACAGGAAACACCCTAGTAGAGTTCCAAACACTAAAGCCCAACTCTTTGACTATTATATTATCTTCAGCAGTAAGTGAACGGGTACAGTGACCTGAGCTGGAGACACTTTAATGTTGGGAATTGTCTTCTGTGTTTTGAACTCTACTTTAGTAGTTGATTGTTTGCTGGAAGAGGCTTAAGGTGACCATACCTACTGGTTTTAGCATTACAGTAATGTTTTTTTGGACATTGGTCTGGTTAGTCATGAGATGTACCCAGTACAGTGTAGGACTACAAAACCAAAAATTATTTATTTATCAAAAGATGGAGTATGTAAATCCTTGATAAACCAGCCTTAAATTATTTTATCCTAGTTTTATATTACACATCGTCGTTGGATGTCTGCAATAGTCACATTCGGCACACGCACTCTCACTATATTGTGGCAACTCTTCGATTATACTCCAGCGCATTACATACGAGGCGCGTTAAAATACCTCAGCCGCTGCAAGTGCTAAGTTAGCAACTTGCCATTGAACACGTTCTGCCGCTCAGCGCTCAGCACTGCTAACTTACCACTTGCAGCGACCCGAGGAGATGCTGCGAGTAGGTGAGTGTGACGTATTAAAGATGGCCGCCGCCATGAAGCAAGTAACAATTCCGTACAGCAATGTTAATTTTGAGGTTTTTGTTCACCAAAGCATAAAATATTTCTTTATTATTTACCCCTGCACATAGACCTATATTACAGTTCAATTTATATTTGGTTTCAGAAGTAAACATAATGAAAAACTATCATTTGTGGTGTGTGCATACAAAACGGGATTGTGCTGACTGCTTTTCTTTATCATATTTTGTCCGAGTGATACGAAAAACAATCGGAATCTTTCATCAATAACATATCAAACCCCAGAAATTTTTGGAAAATTATAGGTAACATACAAGCACCCCCCCTCCACTCCCAACCCGGCTGCTGTCAAAGTAAACAACCAAACTGTACAACACCCCCTAGATGTAGCAAATGCCTTTAATAATTATTTTGTTGGATGCGCCACTACCCTGATTGCTAAGCTAGGAAATGACATGCAATCAGAAAGGCTGCCCACAGGTCAGGCCCCACCAACAGTGCAAAGACCCTGTAACGCAGAGAAATTCAGTTTTAGACCAGTGCCTGTCAGTGCCATCACTAAACTTCTCCGTAACCAAAAAATGAAATACCAGTCTGGACCTGATCAGATCCCAGCAATGCTGCTTAAAATCAGTGCGCCAGCAATTGCAAATCCTGTCGCAACCCTAATCAATGAATCACTGGCGACTGGATACATACCCAAACTCTGGAAGACTGCAAGGGTTGTACCTATCCATAAAAGTGGAGACAATACTTTGGTATCCAACTACCGCC
Organism: Leptobrachium leishanense; assembly: GCA_009667805.1. Lineage (NCBI taxonomy): Eukaryota > Metazoa > Chordata > Amphibia > Anura > Megophryidae > Leptobrachium > Leptobrachium leishanense. Next base: position 150,583,785 of record CM019068.1, on the reverse strand, counting down.
CGATATCACTGCTCCCTGTAATGTCAAGAATTCTGGAAAAATGTGTCTACACTCAATTATGTGATTATTATCAGTATCAGAACTATTTAACCCCAGATGAATCAGGCTTTCATCCAAATCATTCAACTACAACTGCCCTTTTAAAAGTTTGTAATGATATCCAAGCGGGCATGGAACAAGGAAACCTAACTGGAGCCATCTTCCTTGATTTTGCCAAGGCTTTTGACACAGTAGACCATGCCATCCTATTACAAAAGCTTAAAAACTCTGGTATTGGTGATAGTACGTTAACCTGGTTCCAGTCATATGTGTCTGATAGGTCTCAATTTGTGTCCATTTCTGACAGCACTTCCCTTCCCCTCCCAGTCACGTGCGGTGTACCCCAAGGCTCGATACTCGGCCCCCTGCTATTCACAATATTCATAAACGATCTGCCCAATGTCTGCAAAGCCTCAACTGTACACATGTACGCAGACGACACTGTAATCTATACCAGCAAACCAGATCTCCAACAGCTGGAGGCAGTGCTGCAAGAACAATTCACAGGGGTAGAAAAATGGATCGCAGATAACAAACTTTTTCTAAATACTGACAAAACTGTTACAATGCTCTTTGGAACCACACCTAAACTACACAAATTGCAAACACCCCATCTATGTGTTGGGACAAAATCAAATGGCACACTGACCACAGTCACTTCTCTCAAATATCTGGGTATGTGGTTAGACCCAAATCTATCTTTTGGCCCCCACATCGAAAAACTCTCATCTAAACTCTACCCCAAACTAGGTGCCTGTACAGAAACAAATCCTGCCTGAGCCCGGCGGTAAGAAAGCAGATTGTACAACAAATGCTAATGCCAGCCATTGAATACGGAGATGTAGTGTATGCAGCTGCCCCTCAAACACACCTCCAGAAACTTCTACTTGCATATACATTATATGTCGCTTTGTGCTACAATGTAACTACATGACCCACCATTGTGACTTGTTAAAAGAACTAAACTGGCCATCGCTGGAATCTAGACGCACCCTTCACCTTTTCAACCTAGTGTTTAAGAGCTTTTCTGGGAAGCTACCACCCTACCTGAATATGCTGCTTCCCTCAGCAGTTCCCTCATCCTATAACCTCAGATCCAGGACCAGCACCTTACTTGCAATACCATAATACAAAAAGAAAGTGTCTCGATCCTCATTTTCCTACAGAGCACCGCAAATATGGAATAACCTCCCAGACACCATCAAATCTTTCCCCAGTCTAAAGTCCCTTAAGACTTCCCTATTAACATACCTCAATACGAAATGCACCTGTAAACATGTAACATAGTGACTATATTTCCTACAGATTTATTTTTCAGTTAATCTGTATATTTGGTCTTGTGTTAATATCTTGCATTTTACTATTTTGTATTTCTGTAACCACTCAATGTTCTTGAACCCAGGACATACTTGAAAACGAGAGAAATCTCAATGTATCTTTCCCTGGTAAAATCCTTTATAAATAAATTAATTAATTAAGAAATCGTCGGCCATTTTGGATTCGAAATTCGCATCCAAAGCGTTCAATGACACTGCTGCAGCAAACTGAATTGCTGCACTGCAGCAATTCAGCAGCTGCTGAGGTATTGAACGGGGCTCAGGCTCACCGTGGGAACTCGATGATGATGTCATCACACAGAGCCCACCAAAATCGATCAATTCAAGGCTATCTGCGGACTATAAAAGGCTCCTGCAGCACAGGACAGTCACCAGTGGTGTCTTTGGACTGTGACACTGGCCCTCAGAGCTCAGCTCTCGGTTACACAAGCTTTTCGCTCTGCCATTTTCAGGATATGGCTGTTCAGTGCTCCCCAGTATCTGGATGCTCGGTGCTCCCCAGGATCTGGCTGCTTGGTGCTCCCTGGAATCTGGCTGCTCGGTGCTCCCTGGGATCTGGCTGCTCGGTGCACCCAGGATCTGGCTGCTCAGCGCTCCCAATGATGTGGCTGCTTGGTACTCCACAGGATCTGGCTGCTCTCAATGATGTGGCACTTGGTGCACCAGGATCTGGCTGCTAGGTGCTCCCCAGGATCTGGCTGCTCGGTGATCCCCGGGATCTGGCTGCTCAGTGCTCCCCGGGATCTGGCTGCTCGGTGCTCCCTGGGATCTGGCTGCTCGGTGCTTCCTGGGATCTGGCTGCTCGGTGCTCCCAGGGATCTGGCTGCTCAGTGCTCCCTGGGATCTGGCTACTCAGTGCTCCCACTGTTGTGGCTGCTCGGCGCGCCCAGGATCTGGCTGCTCGGCGCACCCAGGATCTGGCTGCTCGGTGCACCCGAGATCTGGCTGCTCAGCGCTCCCAATGAGGTGGCTGCTCAGTGCTCCCCAGGATCTGGCTGCTCCCAATGATGTGGCTGCTTCATGCACCCAGGATCTGGCTGCTCGGCGGACCCAGGATCTGGCTGCTCAGTGCTCCCCAGAATTTGCATGCTCAGTGATCCCTGGGATCTGGCTGCTCGGTGCTCCCAATGATGTGGCTGCTACGTGATCCCCAGGATCTGGCAGCATCTGCACAAGCAGCAGAGTCCCATCAACGAGTACCTGTGTGAGTATGGCACAAGGACAGGTTCAGGTCAACTTGGTTTCCCCCCCGCAGTGGCTGATGATCAAGGATGCATGCACTGTACTGTCACCATTTGAGGAGACAACAAGGATGGTGAGCAGGGACAGTGCATGCATCAGTGACACAATTCCTTTAGTGTTCCTGCTGGAGCACACTCTACGGGGAATTATAGATGTGGCACTAGAGGCAGAGCAGTAGGAGGAAGAGGAGGCCTTCCTTAGCTCTCAAGGCCCCTGCCTTTACACAGACAGCATTCCTGCGGGTCCTCAGATCAGACAGGAGGAGGAGGAATATTTAAGTAGTGGGGCATTGAAGGTGGGGATTCCTCAAGGGAGGGTTTTGTGTGCCCAGAAACCCAAGGACTAGTACGTGGCTGGGAGGAGGAAGTGCACAATGGGGTCATCCTCATTGACCAGGAAGACTCGGAAGCTAACCTAAGCTGCATGGGCTCCCTTATCCTGCAAAGCCGAGTAAAGGACCCCAGGATTCGTGCTATCAAGGAGAGGGATCATTACTGGTTGGCAAGCCTTCTTGATCCACGATACAAGGGTAAAGTTGCAGAGCTCATCCAGCCCGCACAGAGGGAGGACAGGATGAAAAAACTTGAGTACGCTCTAAAGCGACACTTGTGTAACACCTTTCCAGGCACTGGTAGGTTACCAAGTGATGACACAGGTACTTCTGAGGCTGCGGATGATCAGAGGAATAGTGGTGAAGGCCGGGGCCGCATGACTGATGCCTTTTTAAAAAATTTTAGTCCGCGACGCCCAGGGACGTCAAATGTAGGCACCCATTGCCAGTGTCTTCACCGTATGGTGCAGGACTACCTAGGGGCAAGGGAAGACCTGGATACCTTTCCAGCAGATGATCCACTGGCTTACTGAGTGTTGAGATTGGATCACTGGCCAGAACTTAGCCAATATGCTATGCAGCTACTAGGTTGCCCTTCATCCAGCGTGCTTTCTGAAAGGACGTTCAGTGCCGCTGGAGGTTTTGTCACAGACGAAAGAGTGCGTCTGTCCACCGACTGTAGACCGGCTGACATTTATAAAAATGAATCAGTCTTGGATCAGCAGCTATCAATCCCCTGATGCTGACGTAACAGAATAGATCGGGGATTTCTTCTGCATTCACAAAACCTCCACCACTGAACTCCTACACAATACCACAAAGGGGTTATGGTGTGAAGGCACTTGCTGCCACAAAAAGGCAAAATATTTGGGTGCACTGACACGGACACCTATATTACCAGATTTATATCATTTTAATTTTTTGGACCGCAGGGTCCAACCCTACACTCTTCCACAATACCACAAAAGGGTTACGGTGTGAAGGCACTTGCTGCCACCACAGGCAAAATATTTGGGTGCACTGACGCCTGTACCAGATTCATATCATTTTAATATTTAACCGCAGGGTTCAACCCTGCACTCTTCCACAATACCACAAAAGGGTTACGGTGTGACGGCACTGTTGCCGACGCTAAAAGCCCAATTTTAAAGCATCTATTGTTACTTTCATCCAAAGCCTGCATAAGTTTCACCATAATTTAGCCCAAAAATCACTAAACTTGTTCTGCGTGTCCTAAATTGTCTCCTCTTATAATACAGACTGCCGCCCAAGCAGTTGTTTATGAATAGATTAAAGGAAAACCGTTTACCGTAATTTGAAATGTGATTTTTTGTTGTTTTTATGTTTCTATACATCCTACAAATCCGCCACTTCACGGGCAGGTTATGGGGACCTCCTAGGTACAATATTTTGAAGGAATTTTTCATTTTTATTTTTAACCCTTATTTAATGGAAAACTCACTGTTCCTTTAAAAACATTTTTATTTAAACTTTTTGTCCTTGTTTCCTGTCCCCCAGGGCACTACCCGGACCCCCATACACCTTTTATGGCAAACATCTTGCATATATGCCCTCTTGGAGGGCACTCTAAAAATTGAACTTTTGAGTCCCCTTGACTTGCATTGAGTTTGGTTCGTGTTCGCGTTCGAACTCGAACTTTTGAAATTGTTCGAGTTCGAATGCGAACCGAACACGGGGGTGTTCGGCTAATCCCTAATGAGGAAGAGCCAGTAGCTGTAACCCACCACTATCCTGACGAAACACAACCACTTCAACCTACCTCTACCTTTGAACCCATTCACCATCAATCAAGCACTGCAGCTCCACCAGTAGAACCCAATCCACCAGTTTCCGACACCTCCTTCACCCCCGGCTTGAGAGAATTCTTTGGCTCTTTGAAGTCTGAGCTTGAGGACACAACCATGCCCTAAATGTTTTTATAATATTTTTTGTTAATAGTTAAATAAGAGTTTATAATCCGTTAAATATGTTAATTTATTTTGTTATATTTTGTACATGTTTGTAATGTTCAATCAAATCGCTCAAAGTTCTGGGAGAAAAAAATGCTGGCACACCACCTTGAGCCACTTTTATTTTATTTATTTTAATTTAATTCTTTTTACTATGTGCATTTTTTCTATTTAATATTATACATTTTATATTTAATCATAAATGTTGCATTCCGTGTTGCAAAAAGTTATGATAAAAATATCTAAAAATTGGTTTACAGTTCATAAACCAAATAAATACTGTTTATATACCCCTACTGTAGTGTCTGTAATTTTATCTTTATTTATGTATCATATACGTGGTGGTTGTATATCAAGAGGCAGTGGTGACTTGCAGAAATGCAGGCTTTACTTAGGGGAGTTCAACACTAAAGATTCATACCATACAGACACATGAATACAGCTGTAGCGCTGTGTTAAATCTTGCTGCTGGCAGTACCTATTTTTTGCCACAAGATGGAGACAATCGCGATTAGAGACACGGGACATTGGGACTACATTTCCCGGCGTGCTTTGCAAAGGGACAGGAAGTGGGTGGGACACAGGACGCTTACTTCCCGAACCTCGTGGAGAACGCGCCAGAGCGCGCGAGGGAACGAGAGAGAGCAGACGCAGTGCAAGACATCGCAGGAGGGCCTAGGCCAGAGCGCGAGTGAGACCTGTCAGTTCCTTTATCGGGTCTTTCAGCCTAAAGAGAAGGAGACCTCCAAGTTCCAGAGATTGCTGCAGATCAAAGAAACCGAAGACCTCGAGTGAGGAGTTGCCGCGAGCTGATCGGATACGGAGAGCAGGCGGTGAGCGGGACAAGTCGTGGACAAGCAACAGAGAGTCAGACAACGGATCCGGCCGCTAGTATCCCCAGTCAAAATCGAGCGGAGAGACGTCCTGGGTCAGCGGAGCCTAAAGCAACCGGTGGATGGGTGAGAGGCCTCCAAGGCCGTATGTAATTAAGGAACACGCTGCTGTTTTCTCTTTAAAGTCCACAGGGCCCCAACTTGACTAGTCGAAGACATTCCTTAAGTAAATTCACTGGCCAGTTGAACAGTACCCGGGTACCACACAAACATACACACCTTTTACATTCCGGGACTTAAACCTGTGCAGGACTCATTTTGTTACGAATCGGAACGGGAGTTAAAGTTACGTTCCGAATACATATTTTCCTCTTTTCCGCTGCGCGTTTATCGTAATACGAAGAGATTGTATTTTTGGGGTACGCTACGTGTCTCTGTTTTTTCCGAACTATCGGGCAATTGCATTCTTTATTTTCTGTTCGGTTGCGAATATTTTATTCTTCCGAAATACGAAGCCTCGTGTTTCGTTTCTTTTCCGCTACGCGTTTTTACCGCGATACGAAAGTACTGTGATACTATCTGTGAATACCGTGTCTCAACGTCAGCTTACTATTCTAGTAAACTATTTAAAATATAAAACTCACAACTGTGTTGGAGTATATTTATTCCCTAGTGCGGGGAGACTGACCCGTGGTTTATTTTCAGCGGCTCCTCCGGGAGTGAGCGCTACACGTGGGGGCTCGTCCGGGATCCAGTCTCTGGAAAAACCGCATCTAAAGGGTTAAATATGGATCCAGACACTGTTGCCGAGTGGTGTGAGGAGCACAGTGGTCAGTTAGAATGTTGTATAGTCATGGATATTCCCGCAGACACTTGGGCCGAAGATCAGATTCGCCAGGCTGTGGCCGTGCTGACACCAGACCATCGGGGGTTAATACTGGACATTGTAAAGAACACAGATACCTCTCACACGTATGTTCTTCTTGAATGGAGAAAGGGTGTTCCACCATGTTTTCAGGGCGCGAGCGTGAAACTGGCCGATGAGGTGGAAGTCCAACTAATTCAGCCAAGTGCGCCACATGGCGAATCCGCAAGTGTTCCCGCGCCTAGCCCGTTGGCCATGATCGGGCCTGAATTTATCGTGGCTATTGGAGATCTATTGGCGAAATGTCAGAAAACAAGCCCTCCTCACACTAACTTCGGTTATCGACGGTTAAGGAATTTTACAGGAAATGTACCAACTCCGGCGGGAGAAGAAACCTTTGAAGAATGGGTGGAACAGGCGATGCAGGCTCTGGATGAGTGGGATGTCCCTGAGGCTCAGAAAAAGCAAAGGATCACCGAGAGCTTAAAGGGACCCGCGTCGGAAGCGGTGAGAAACCTGAAACTGAGTAGAAAAGATTGTACTGCTTTAGATTACTTAAACGTTCTTGAAGAAGTTTTTGGGCGAACCGAAAAGGCGGCCGAACTGGTATATCAGTACGAACACACCTATCAGAGAAGAGGTGAAAGGATGACCGAGTATATGAGGCGCCTAGATAAGATTCTACACTAGATACTCTTGAAGAAAGGGGCCGAACCGGCCGAAGTAGATAAGATCTGAATAAAACAGATCCTGAGGGGCTCTCAACCTTTAGACCCAGTAATGATGCAGCTGAGAAGCAGAGCAGGTAACCAAGAGTTAAAGTACCTGGAACTGATCCGAGTTGTACGAGAGGAAGAGGCTTTACTGGAAGAGAAATCCTTCAGGCGGGGGGAAAGGGCTTATGCACAACCTGTGAGACATAACGACGGTCTGCGGCCTGAAAGCGACTCTCTAGATACTTGTGGATCTGACAAGGACGAACAAGAACACCTAGTCGTTTTTAAATCTACAGAGAGGGCTGCCAAAGAATCGAACCTCCCTGAACGTGGTGAATTGTCCAAAACCGTCAAGAAAGTACAGGAAGCTCAAGTTGAATTGCAACAAGCGCGCGCGGAACTGTGCCGAGTGTTGATGAAGGTGACCGAAATGCAGGCAGAAATGCAGAAATTCCTCACAGGTATGCAGACGACGGGAGTTGCTGTGGCGTCTGGTCCAAGTCCCTTAACCAAATCTCAACAAGCAACTACGTCTCCGCTCTCTAAGAAGAGATGTTTCGGTTGTGGAGAAATGGGCCATTTCCGCGCACAGTGCAAAGGCCGAAAGCCTGAGAAGGATAGAGTCGAGGGACTGTTGGAAGCCTTAGAAGGACTGTTATCTACCTCACCGGCGGGAAACACCAGAGGGCACAAGTGAAGGAGAAACTTAGGTGCCCGAAGGTTGAACCCCGCTCCAAAAACCAAGCCAAGACTAAGAGGACGAGAGGGCCAAAAGCCGAGCCAACTGCTGAACCTGCCAGAACTGAAAGAGTCACTCCCTTAGCATCCGGGTCTACGTCATGGGGAGGCAATGCACACCCAAAGCCTACACGGGCCAAGAAAAAGGCCAGGGTACAGCAAACTGGGTCTAAGCGTCCGGATACCGCCACCAAGTTTCCTGACCAACTGATAGGTCCTTCTCCTATTGTGCCAATCCAAGTGGAAGGAGTTTACACTAAAGCCCTGTTAGATTCAGGGGCTCAAGTGACATTGATCTACAAAGACTTCTACGAGAAACACTTAAAGCACATTCCTCTGCAAGAATTGAAGGATTTGGAAATATGGGGTATCGGCACTGAGAAGCTCCCTTATGACGGGTACCTGCAAGTGAAGTTGGAGATCGGATCTGAAGTCATCGGGCAGTCTGGGGGTTGCGATGCATTGGCCATTGTGTGTCCTCGACCCTCAGGTGCGAACAGAAGCTCCCTGATAGTGGGGACGAATACTGACCTAGTGCGGCGTCTCCTGACACCTATTGTATTGGAAGAAGGTTCGACTCAAGGAGTACACCCAATGTTACGTCCGGTCTATCAGAGGATGGTCGAAGAACGAAAGGCACCTGCCGAGGTGGGAAGACTGTGGAGACTGGGTGGAACAGAGAAGGTTTTGCAAGCAGGAGAAGTAGCAAGTTTCCGGGCTTCAGTCAAGTTGAACGGATCGCAACCAGGTCCCTATGTGGTGCTGGGAACCGATTTTAATCATGGAAGTGAAACCGGAGTCAAAGTAATTCCTGAAATAATTTCCACCAAAGCTCTGAAGAGAACACGAGGAAGAGTCTCGGTCAGCGTATGCAATGTGACGGATTCTCCAGTAGTCCTTAAAGCACGAATGCCTATCGGGCAAGTAGAGTCTGCTACACCCCTCTCTACCGATTCAGGAGGGGGAGTGGATAAAGAGATTCTAGATGAAAGATTCTACCCCAAGGACGCTCCCATTTCACCTGAGTGGAAGAAACGTCTTCAGTCTCAAGTCCTAAAGTGGAAGGAATTGTTCTCGAAAGATGAGTTCGATGTGGGCCCAGCTAAGAGTACTGTATCACCAGATACCAATGCATCCTGAAGACAAGGAGAAAACTGCGTTCATCTGTCCACTGGGGTTCTTTGAATTCAACAGAATGCCTCAAGGCCTTATGGGGGCTCCAGCCACGTTCCAACGGTTGATGGAGAAGACAGTCGGGGATATGAATCTGATCGAAGTATTAGTGTACCTGGATGACATAATTGTGTTTGGGAAGACTCTGGAAGAACATGAGCAACGTCTAGAGAAGGTCTTGAAGAGGCTCCATGAAGAGGGGTTGAAACTGTCTCTGAGAAATGCCAATTTTGTCTACCGTCTGTTACGTATCTAGGACATGTGGTCTCAGCAGAAGGTGTTTCGACAGACCCTCGGAAGTTGGAGGCCGTAGCTTCTTGGCCTAGACCCCGAAACGTCACTGAACTTAGATCTTTCTTGGGATTCTGTTCATACTATCGAAGATTTGTGGGAGGATTCGCGAAAATAGCTCAACCACTGAACAAACTCCTGCAGAAGGAAACCACAGAAGAAGGCTGCAAGGTCTCTGACCAAAACCCGTCAGCTCCAGGGCCAAGGAAAGCTCGAGAGTCTATACAAGGTGAATGGACCAGTCAATGTGAAGGAGCTTTCGTGAAGCTGAAAGAGAGTCTTACCCGAGCTCCTGTTTTGGCCTATGCGGACCCTCACAAGCCGTATGAGCTACATGTGGATGCCAGCCGAGAAGGTCTGGGAGGAGTCCTGTATCAGGAGTATGGTGGATTGCTGAGGCCTGTAGCGTACGTGAGCTGGAGCCTTACGCCTTCAGAGAAGAATTACCCTACCCACAAGTTGGAGTTCCTAGCCTTAAAGTGGGCAGTGGTAGACAAGTTAAAAGACTATCTGTATGGAGCCGAGTTTGTGATCAAGACGGATAATAATCCTCTTACCTACATCCTTACTACCGCAAAACTGGACGCAACGGGACATCGGTGGTTGGCCGCTCTGTCAGGGTTTCGGTTCAGCCTGAAGTACCGCCCTGGGGTGAATAATCGAGATGCTGATGCGTTATCGAGAAGACCCTACACTACAGAATGGACTCAGTTGACTCCAGACGGGGTGCAAGCTTTGTGTCAAGGAACAGAGCGCCGGGTCAAAGGAGGGATTGAAGCGGAGGCCATAGGAGTCATGGCTGCGGCTGTTCCTGAATTTTACGGTAACCCTACGCAGTTAAGGGATGAGAGTTTACCTACCTTTTCGAGACAGGACCTGAAAGCGGATCAGGCCAGAGACCCTTTAATTGCCTTGACCATAAAGGCCCTGACTGCAAACCAGCGTGAGATTTTGCTAACCAACTCCCCGAGTGGAGCCAGATTGGTCTACAAAGAGTGGGAGCGGTTGAAGATGTTGGATGGGGTGGTCTACCGAAGGGGCCCCTCAGCTAACGCTGAAGAGATTCAACAGTTATTCCTCCCCACTAAACATAGGGAGAGTGTGCTGCGATCACTACATGATGAGCATGGACATTTGGGTGCTGAGAGAACTTTTAAACTGGTACGAGATAGGTTCTATTGGCCTTGCATGAGAGCTGAAGTGGAAAGTTATTGTCATTCCTGTCTGAGGTGTATTCAGAGAAAGACTCTACCGACCCGAACTGCTCCAATGAGCCATCTGCAGAGCCAGGGACCCATGGATTTGGTGTGCATTGACTTCTTGGGCTTAGAGCCGGATGCTAGTGGGCAAGGGAACATCCTAATAGTGACCGATCATTTCACTCGTTACGCCCAAGCTTTTTCCACAAAAGATCAACGCGCTCCGACGGTGGCCAAGGTGTTGATGGAAAAGTTTTTTGTTCATTACGGACTGCCAAGGAGGATACACTCGGATCAGGGTAGAGACTTTGAAAGCAGACTGGTGGGGCAATTGCTAGAGCTGTTGGGAATCCAAAAGACCCGAACTACACCATATCACCCTCAAGGTGATGCTCAGCCTGAAAGGTTTAATCGCACACTACTAAACATGCTGGGGACCTTGTCGAATGTGGAGAAGCAGAGTTGGAGTCGTCACATAGCTACTCTGGTGCACGCATATAACAGTACGGAGAGCGATGCAACTGGATACTCACCGTACCGTCTTATGTTCGGAAGGGAGGCTCGACTGCCGGTTGATTTGGCATTTGGGTTATCTCTAGACCAGACGTCAGTAGCTTCCCATAGAAACTACGTGGATAGACTTCGAAAGAATCTGGCTTCTGCGTTTGAACAGGCCCGTTTGACCTCAGAAAACAGGGAGCAAAGAAACAAAAGGAACTATGACTTGAAAGTTCGAATACAAGATCTACAACCCGGTGATAGGGTTCTATTGAAGAACTTGGGTGCTGCTGCGAGACACAAGTTGGCGGATAGGTGGAGTTCCCAGGTTTACATTGTCTGCAAACAACTGCCGGGTCTGCCGGTGTATCAGATTCGCCCAGATGGAAAGGCTGGGCCTCTCAAGAACTGGCACCGAAATCATTTGTTACCTTTGAGAGAGGCTGTGAGGATGCCAGTTGGGGACGAACTGCCTCTGCCAAATCCGCCTGCTCCACGTTTGCCTCCTGTTACTCGGTCTCAGCAGACCCGGGCTGTCGAAGAGAGCGAAAGAGACAGTGAAGAAGAGAGTTATTGTCTGGACTGGATGCGCTCACCGGAGCCTGAGGAGATTGTCGTTGTTCCTGAGCGGTGGGAGAGTAATTTGAGACCTGAAGCTCCTGAATTTCTGCTAGAAGTCCCTGAGACTGTTGAAATCCCTGAAGCTCTTGAATTTCAGTTGGAAGTCCCTGAGGTTGTTGGGATCCCGGTAGCTCCGGAAGTTGAAGCTTATTCAGGCGATTATAGTTCTATGCCTTCACTGGAGGGATCATACTCTGAAGAAACGTCTGCTCCAGTGATAGAGAGAAGGACTGAGCCAGCACCTATAGTACTTCCACCTGAAGAGCCAGAACCAAAACGCTCTGTTCGACCGCCCCAACGCCTCACCTACGACTCACCAGGACATAGCACTGAAGAGGCCATCACCACCGTGCAGAGGTTGCCCGAAGTGTCTGCTATGCTAGCGGAGATATCCCAAAATATGAATCAACTTGAGGAAGTGTTCCTAACCCACTATATATATGCTGCTGAACCTGTACATGTTATGTAAACTGTATTCAAATATTGTGGAAATGTAATGTAACTGTTGTACCTCCTTGGAGAGACCCAAGAGTTCTAGGAGGGGGAGAGTGTAGCGCTGTGTTAAATCTTGCTGCTGGCAGTACCTATTTTTGGCCACAAGATGGAGACAATCGCGATTAGAGACACGGGACATTGGGACTACATTTCCCGGCGTGCTTTGCAAAGGGACAGGAAGTGGGTGGGACACAGGACGCTTACTTCCCGAACCTCGTGGAGAACGCGCCAGAGCGCGCGAGGGAACGAGAGAGAGCAGACGCAGTGCAAGACATCGCAGGAGGGCCTAGGCCAGAGCGCGAGTGAGACCTGTCAGTTCCTTTATCGGGTCTTTCAGCCTAAAGAGAAGGAGACCTCCAAGTTCCAGAGATTGCTGCAGATCAAAGAAACCGAAGACCTCGAGTGAGGAGTTGCCGCGAGCTGATCGGATACGGAGAGCAGGCGGTGAGCGGGACAAGTCGTGGACAAGCAACAGAGAGTCAGACAACGGATCCGGCCGCTAGTATCCCCAGTCAAAATCGAGCGGAGAGACGTCCTGGGTCAGCGGAGCCTAAAGCAACCGGTGGATGGGTGAGAGGCCTCCAAGGCCGTATGTAATTAAGGAACACGCTGCTGTTTTCTCTTTAAAGTCCACAGGGCCCCAACTTGACTAGTCGAAGACATTCCTTAAGTAAATTCACTGGCCAGTTGAACAGTACCCGGGTACCACACACACATACACACCTTTTACATTCCGGGACTTAAACCTGTGCAGGACTCATTTTGTTACGAATCGGAACGGGAGTTAAAGTTACGTTCTGAATACATATTTTCCTCTTTTCCGCTGCGCGTTTATCGTAATACGAAGAGATTGTATTTTTGGGATTCGCTACGTGTCTCTGTTTTTTCCGAACTATCGGGCAATTGCATTCTTTATTTTCTGTTCGGTTGCGAATATTTTATTCTTCCGAAATACGAAGCCTCGTGTTTCGTTTCTTTTCCGCTACGCGTTTTTACCGCGATACGAAAGTACTGTGATACTATCTGTGAATACCGTGTCTCAACGTCAGCTTACTATTCTAGTAAACTATTTAAAATATAAAACTCACAACTGTGTTGGAGTATATTTATTCCCTAGTGCGGGGAGACTGACCCGTGGTTTATTTTCAGCGGCTCCTCCGGGAGTGAGCGCTACACAGCAATCAACAGAGATGAAGGAAGGAAAAATCATAGAGGAGACAACAGGAAAAACTAAGAACTTCCTTCCTGTAGCTGTACCAACAAGATAAGGCATATCCATGCAGTTATCTGCAGTTCAGGTGCCATTCACATATTTATATGGTACAGTACATGCTCTTGTATTTCCAACACCGCAACGGTATGTGCGTACTTATATGACATTCAGCTTCTTTTGGACGAAACCGTGACAATCTTTTGGTAATGCCTTGGTGATGGCATCTGCAGTCATCTCTTCTGATGTGCAATACTGAAGGTCAATAATTCCTTGCTCTTGCCTGTCTCTGAGCCAATGATATCTTACATCAATGTGCTTGGTTCTGGTGTTGACCCTTTCTGTTTGTCTTCAAGGATGATTATGGGTTTCGACATGTCCAGTCCCATATCTAGTAGAAGCAGGCGAATCCAAATTGTTTCTTGACATGCATGTGCTGCTGCTATCCTCTGGAGTCTTCCTCTCTGCTTTCAAACATGCTCTGATCACCCCATTCTAAAAAAGCCATCCCTTGACCCCACCTCCCTCTCGGAATACCATCCCATCTCTCTGCTCCCTTTTGCCTCCAAAATCCTAGAACGCCTGGTCTATAACCAGCTCACCAGTTTTCTTGCTGCTCTTTACTCGATCCGCACCAATCTGGTATTCGCTCCCAGCGCTCTACTGAGACTGCTCTGACCAAGGTGACTAATGATTTAGCTGCTGCTAAAACCAAAGGTCACTTCTCCTTGCTTATTCTTCTTGACCATTCTGCTGCATTTGACACTGTTGACCAACCTCTCCTGCTCCTCACGCTGTGCTAGCTTGGTCGCAGTGATGCCACTCTCTCCTGGTTCTCTTCCTATCTCTCTCTTCGCTCCTTCAGTGTCTCCTTTGCTGGTGCCTCTTCACCACTTGTTCCTCTTTCAGTTGGGGTACCTCAAGGCTCTATTCTGGTTCCTCTACTCTTCTAAATCTATACTGCCTCGCTGGGCAACCTCATGTCTTCCTTTGGATTTATTTATCATCTCTATGCTGACGACACCCAAATCTACCTTTCCTCTCCCGATCTCTCTCCTCTGGTGTTGGACTGTGTCACAGCCTGCCTCTCAGCTGTCTCCAACTGGATGACAGCGTCTGCCCCTTCTTTTGACTACAGTAGTGAAGGACTTATGAATGCTCTCGAGCTGCTTAACCTCTTCAGACCCCGAAGCACCATAATGAACATCACGTTTCTTGGTTTTAACCATTGAGGGTTGAGCATTTCTCTCCCATGAGTTGTCTAGTAACCGTCAAGGCTCGAATGAATGAATCAGAGCAGAATTGAGATAAAGTCGAAGAAGACGGCCATGATGCTCAGCTACAACAGGGAGAGGAGAAAGCATCTTTTACACATGTTAAATATGAATTTGATCTGATTTCAGGCAGTAATTTTTTGAGCTGCATGTGATTTTAATATGTTGACTTTAACCCCTTCACAAGCAAGGGATTTTCCAAAAAGCCCAGTGTCAGGAACCAGTGGCTTTTTGGAAAATAATTTTCAATTAAAATTATACAGTAAGAAATATTTGGGAATATTCCCAGTGTATTCCTTACTGTAATAACCAATTTTTGGGCAGCACATGCCGCCATCTACTGGCCAAATGCAGTTACTGCAGGTAGAATGGCAGCTGGCGTGTTGTGGACAAGAATATGTATCTGCTTTAATAATATTCAAAGGCCTAGAAAAATGCTCATTTAAGTTCAGTTTGCTATGTCTTTAAGAGAAAATTAATAGAACTGTCTTTTCAGATAAAACCAAAATGTATCTTGCGTAATTCCGCTGTTTCTGCAGAATAGTTGACCACAAAGTCATGAGGAATGTATTTTTGTATCAGAAGCTGGGTGCAGGACCCATCTCTTGCATCCTGGTACAGGACATCACAGAACATCACCCACCCACCCATGATGTAGAAAAAAGGCTGACTACGCCGATGACGCATGATACCTTGACCTTTGGAAATAGCTGATGTTTGATTCTCATTTATTTAATAAATGAGCTGTATGTGCACAATTTTTATGCTGAAGTCAATTATATTGAGGCTTGACCAGAGAGGCCGCATAGACTCCTTCGTTGTCTGTGTGATTTCTTTCTTTAAGCGTGCACCTTAACTTACCTGGTTTCTCCACCGATTAGAACAGAGACTGGCATCCGAGGAAGGACTTTATTGTCCATTTCCGGCGTCTCTGTGTATTATCAGCTGGGAAGGTCTATTAGACACTTTTCTGGTGGAATTTTACCAGTTTTGGCACCTCGGTCATCATGTGCAGGGTGCTGAAACCTTAGGGTCGTGTTCTGGAGCCCAAATGCAAGTGAAATTAGTTTGCACCAAATGAATTTGATTTGCTTTAGCCCTGCTCAGCTGCAGATTGAGAGAACTCGATACCGGACACCTGATGGTGCCTTTCGAAGACTCAAGTTATCTTAGAAACATAGAAAATGTCGGCAGATAAGAACCTTTCGGCCCATCTAGTTTGCCCAATTACATGGATACTTTAGCTGGATTTACCTTGATCTCAGGAGGGAAAGGGTTAAAAAGAGTAATTGTTTAGGTGTTTGCAAAAAGAGAAAACAGGAATTTTATGAAAAAGGTCAGCATCCATCATAATTTACATCAGGTAAGGACTGCTGCTGAGGTTCTGGAAAGACTCTCTAGTCAGGGCTAGATTTACATCTCGGCAGGAGCCTGTAAGCACAAAAATCTAGAACGCCCCTCCCCAGAAAAGAAATTAAGAGATCATTTTTTACAGTTTTTCCTGGGGGGCACATTAATAATTCTTAAAAATTGGATTTATTAATTTTTTTGTAAATTGTATTCTTAGATTATATAAAATTTAAATAAAAATATTTATATTTGGTTTTACATTTATTTTTTACAGGTTTTAGTTTTACAGAGAAAGGGGTCCACCACAGGGGGTGGGGTGCCAAAACTAAAAGAAAAAATAAGAATTTTTTATTGGTAGAATTATTATTATTATTTTTCTTTGCATTTTATATACTTTAACCTCCCTGGCGGTCTAATCGTTTAAAAATTTTGTGTCTAAAAGCGTCTCAATTTTTTTTTAAAGGAAACGTGTTTTTGTACATAGTTAGCCTGTAATAATTAGGAATCACGCACTGAAATCCGTGCAATTAAGAGTCCTTACTGGTAAAATCCTTTATAAATAAATAAAAAGTAATAAAAAAAATAAATAGTAAATACACTGAGTCCGATAAAGTTTGAAACACGAAATAATAACTTATTATCACAAAAATAATTATCCAAAATAATGCAAATAAATGATATTTGATAAAATAAAAAAAACAATGAAATCGGTCTGAAAACAAGAGTAAGAGTTTGTATGGTCTATTTCTTATCCTGTAGTGCCACCCAGTGGCTGTTCATAAACATTGCACTTTGGATTACAGTATTTTATGAATTGTTTATAAGTTTGCTGATGGTTCCCGCCCACCCTGCACCATGTGACTCGCAGGGAGCCTTCCAGGAAGCAGCCCGCCGCGATCACACTGCTGGGACAGCGAGGGAGCCAGGAGGTGAGTAAACATCCAGCCCGAGTGTGGCTCGGGGTTACCGTTCACGGTAGTGAAATTTAACCCCGAGTCACACTCGGGAATACCGGCAGGGAGGTTAACGGAGGACAGTGTCAAACACAGCACCTTGCTGTGTAATATAAATAAATAAATTATACAAAAATGGAAATAAATTCTAATTTTCCAGAGCAAGGCACCCCCCTGTGATGGGCACCTGCCTACTTTGACTAATAGGAAATCCGGCGCTACGGCTACTGTGACAAATGCAACATTCACCTACGCTTGGTTCCGGGCAGAAGCTGTGTCGATGCGGCTCATCACAAACAGACGCTGTCCATGAGAATAAGGGTATCTGTAAGGAGAATCTCCCAGCTCGGAGTGGGAGCGCTCAGGTATTACAGGCCATAGGAAATGTTTTGTAGGCCACGCAAAACAAGATCAAATCAGAAATAAGCTGTATTTAATTTCAGACAATAGCAAGAAAATACACACATATTTAATCTTTGTTCCACTTTAATAGACGTACAAAAATATAGGAAATAGATTTATGTTTAATGACATGTTCTAGCAGTGACAGTGTTTCCTGATAAATCTGACATAAATATATTAAAGCAGCTCTCTCTGATATCATTTTTTTATTACAAGGCGACTATACATAAAAAAAACCAATAAATTGCTATACAGAGATGTGTATAATACAAGGTCGAACACTTAAAGGGCCACTACCACCAAAAAATGAAATGTCCTTATAGAGTTTATTTGATTTTGCTGATATCTTACATGTGCTTTGTTTTCTCTTGTATGTTTAAAATATTTTACTCTATATGGGTCACTGGGCGCATCCATTGTGTGATATTTTGTGTTGTAAACTGCCCCCCCCTGTATCTGTTAACGCTTACTGGATACATGTCATTCTGTTCCCTGAATAGAGGTATCTTTGCCAACCATCTAAGGATTGGAAGGGTAGATAGAATACTATGTATAATGACCAGCACCATAGACCCTAGGGGGAATCGTGACAGCTCCCCGTTGAGTTAGCGTGTCGATATAGATTTGATTTAGAGGTAAATGATTTTGCCCATCGTTTCATTCACGCTGAAAAATGCATTGACGTTCTGCAAAGGCATCTCCCACACTGAGCACATACCGTTCATGTATTACCTCACGTGGAGATAATGTCCACCAATGGTTCTGAAACATTTCACCCTCTCAGGACACACAAGATGCTTATCACCTGTGTGTATTCTTGTGCACCTCTTAGACGCTGCCTTTCCCACATTCAGGATATGCTAAGGGTTTCTCTCCTGAATGATACCATGAGATGAGCTTAAATATACATATCTTTTACCAATTTAATTCCTGTATGAATGCTCTCATGTATATCATGCAATGTAACCATCTATTGCTCTAAAACATCTCCCCCTAATCAGACCTTTCAAACAGCTTCTCTCCCATATAATCTATATTGTACAGAGACACTCTAATTTGATTATCCCGAGAACTGTTTTAAAATGAACCGCTACACTCTTCTGTGAGTCCTCTCATGTACAGTAAGATTATCCTTTCTTCCAAAACATTTCCCACATTCAGAACATGCAAACGGCTTCTCTCCTGTATGAATCCTCTCATGTTTAATAAGATCACGCTTTGTTGTAAAACATTTCCCACATTCAGAACATGCAAACGGCTTCTCTCCTGTATGAATCCTCTCATGTTTAATAACATCACCCTTTGTTGTAAAACATTTCTCACATTCAGAACATGCAAACGGCTTCTCTCCTGTATGAATCCTCTCATGTTTCATAAGCTCACCATTTGTTTTAAAACATTTCCCACATTCAGAACATGCAAACGGCTTCTCTCCTGTATGAATCCTCTCATGTTTAATAAGATCACCCTTTGTTGTAAAACATTTCCCACATTCAGAACATGCAAACGGCTTCTCTCCTGTATGAATTCTCTCATGTACCTTAAGCACACTCTTTGTTTTAAAACATTTCTCACATTCAGAACATGCAAACGGCTTCTCTCCTGTATGAATTCTCTCATGTTTCGTAAGCTCAACATTTGTTTTAAAACATTTCTCACATTCAGAACATGCAAACGGCTTCTCTCCTGTATGAATTCTCTCATGTTTCGTAAGCTCACCATTTGTTTTAAAACATTTCTCACATTCAGAACATGCAATTGGCTTCTCTCCTGTATGAATACTCTCATGTACCTTAAGCGCACTCTTTGTTTTAAAACATTTCTCACATTCAGAACATGCATACGGCTTCTCTCCTGTATGAATTCTCTCATGTTTCGTAAGCTCACCATTTGTTTTAAAACATTTCCCACATTCAGAACATGCAAACGGCTTCTCTCCTGTATGAATCCTCTCATGTTTAATAAGATCACCCTTTGTTGTAAAACATTTCCCACATTCAGAACATGCAAACGGCTTCTCTCCTGTATGAATTCTCTCATGTTTCGTAAGCTCGCCATTTGTTTTAAAACATTTCTCACATTCAGAACATGCAAACGGCTTCTCTCCTGTATGAATTCTCTCATGTACAGTAAATTCACCCTTTGTTCTAAACCATTTTCCACATTCAGAACATGCAAATGGCTTCTCTCCTGTGTGAGTTCTCTCATGCGCAGTTAGCTCACACTTTCCTTTAAAACATTTCTCACATTCAGAACATGCAAACGGCTTCTTTCTTACGTAAACTTTCCTGTGTTTATGAAGACTTTTGTTTGTGCTTAAACACTTCACGATTTCAGGGCACAAAAATGTCCCAGATGACAGTCCTGGATTCTCTGGTTCTTTTGGAATTTCTGAGGAGTGCAAAGCTTCATCTTTGGTCATTATATCTTCTTGATCTTTTGGCAGAGGCTTCATGAGGTTTTCCTCAACATATGGCACTGGTCCTTCAAAAAGCAATTCCTGGAGACATCATAGGACTTTTTCTGTACTCCTGGGGGGGATACAATAATTGACTATCACCAAACCAAACGCAGCCATGTCAAAACTCCCTTTATGCTGGCATGGGTTGCCAGGGATTTATGATTAAAACTAAACATTTTTTGAAGTCCGAGTCCCTCCCCCCTTTACTAAAAGATAAAAATGGTCATATATTGAGATATAGAAATGAGATTTTAACCTACGCCAGGTGAATTATCCGTCAAGAGAGGTTGCTCTGATTTAGCAGATAGGATAAATTTAATATGCAAGATCACCCGGTCTGACAATCCATATCTATAAAATATAAATCAAATAAAGCTTCACAAAATACCTTTTTTGTTTTAATGATAAATTCCACAGGATCAAAATACTTTTCTATCAACAGGACCAAATTAATGTCTCTTTATATCTGAAAAATATAAAACAACAAAACACATGGGGTTATATACAAGTGCTTTTCATTTCGGCCCATTTCCATTCCATTTTGCCGAGAATACGGTGCATTCACTATCAGGGTTATTCAGAGAGCGTGAAAAGCAGGAGAATGAAAAATTCTAGGTCAAAATAACCAATTTGGAAAGTGAGATGAAAGGGAGAATTTTTCTGGTTTGGCTATTTTGACCTAGAATTTTCATTCTCCTGCTTTTCACGCTCTCTGAATAACCCTGTATATTTTGCGGAAAATGGAGTCGCCAAATCAGGTATCAGACAGTGAAAAGCACCGAATTGACCTCGCTGAGTTTGACCAAACTGAAAAAAAATAGCCAATAGGAGGTTAAAGCTAGAAAATGTAATAAAAAATGTGTCTTAATAATAAAAAAGGTCCTTTAAAACATAATAAAAAGGGCTGTTTAAAAATAAAGTCTTTTAAAAATAATAAATGGCTGCCTCCTGTGCATGGACGCGCTGAGCGTGTCCATAGCACAGGAGAACCACTTGGCTGGATGCGTTGAGTGCGTCCATAGCAGCCAAGTGGTTAATGGAAAAAAAATTTAAAAAGGATATTTCATTTATTACATTGAAACCTATGGGATTCGCCTGATTAAGTCCTTCGCTGATTTCACCTCTGTGCGCTGAGCTCCTTTTTACCGTTTTGGGCTCATCATGTTTAAACGCGATTTGAAGCCACGTTTTATTATATGACCCAGATATATTATATATCCTTTTTTTTTTGGCAGACTCGGCAGATTCATAATATATCATTATTATATGTAGAAGTCATGCTCCAGTTTCCTCCACCCCATCCAGCGTCACCAGCAGTGGGGATTTTGAATTTCCAGGCTGCTGGTTATCAGATCGGTCAATTAGTGATGTCACACACAGAGAGCGTCTGACGTCACCCTATGGGACCAATCGCTGTAGCGAGCGTGCTCAGAAAGGCAGCAATGGATCAGATCTGTGCATGCGCGTGCAGCTCTGATCTATCGCTCTGCGCAGGCGCTATGAAACTTGTGTATGTAAAGTGCATAAGTCCGTAGCACTGCCCAATTTGTGTTTCCTATGCTACACAAGTTGTATAGGAACGAAAACACACATTACAGTATTGTTTTATGTTAAAAAATCTGAGGGTTTAATGTCACTTTAACTCCTTCAATGTTCAGACAGTTATATACGGGGCTGGACTGGGACAAAAAAAAATCAGGGGGGGGCGTGGCCGGCTGCTCGCAGGAGAGGACATGTTTCGGTGGAGCTCCACATGTCCTCTCTGAAAACGGACCTATAGCCGTCTATTTCTGCAGTGATTATCTCCCGTTTGATCCGTGAGTAGCTGGCCGTCGGTGCTGTGCATTCCGGAGCCCGCTTGGTCCCCCCCTCCGAACCAGAAACTTTTTTGATGGTTTATGCTTCGTGGTGACGGCGGCCATCTTGCGGCCTATAACCAGGCTCCAGACAGATTCCGGCCTTGCCGGCCGTACGATCCCACCCCGGACTACAACTATGCAGAGGGCTGTGGAGACGGTGGGTCCACGTCTCTTGGCTGATTCAGATGACTGTTCGGCGGATGGGGAGGTCGGACCGGCGGGGAGCCGGGCCCCCCCCACCTGGGAGGTGAGGGTGCTTTGGCTTATGGCCTTGACGCCTGCCTGAAAATTTTGGAAGGAGAGGATGCCGATGCCCCGCTCACCAGGGGCTTCTGGCGCCAGATGATGGCAGTATTGCGAGGTACCCGGGAGATGGTGTTACCGGGGATGGAGAGGCCGGAGGTCGACTCGAGCTCGGGAAGCATGGCGGCCTGCTCGCCCCCCGCGGCTGCGTTGGGGAGCAGTGCCGGGGGAGGTGAACCACCTGGGAAGCTGGTCCCACGATCTCGGCTGCTGGGGGTGACCCGGAGACTCAGGAGTTCCGAGGGGTGGCGGACCTTGTGGGGTTGAAGACTGCTGATCCCTGTAAGGGGCCTGTGGTGGAGGACCGCTCTCCCTCGATCCCTAAGATGGCACGGCTGCGTCCCTCGGCGCAGTGGCCGACTCTGCTCCGTGCCTGTGAAGTTGGGATGACACAGGCCTTAGCGTTGTGTGGAGTTCATCCTTTCGACAAAAGATTTGCCGTAGCCGGACATTCTGGCATAACCTGCAGTGTACTGCCTGAGTGCTGGCTTTTACAGTTCCGAGACACTGGATGAACGACCCACAGAGACAGTTCCGTTTCTGCCGGCTTTATTCCTCTTCGTGTTTTTGTGTTTGGCCCCCGTCGCTACCTGGTAGAGATTTTTTTTTTTTATTATTATTATTCCCTTTCTGTGTTTTGGATGTTCGGGGCTGTGGACAGTTAAGCAGTGTTTTTTCTGAGACTCTCCCACCCCCCTTTCCCTTTCTTAGGGCTGATGCATACTTTTGATTTTCCCTATTAATATGCGGACATTTTTGTTGCTTTTGTTTTGGTGTTTTTTTTTTCTTAATTTGGCTACTCCGGGATAACTCGGGGATGCAAAAGTGACCTGGTGCCCGGTTTGCCCCTGAGTGCCCGGGCCGGGTGCCATTTTACCCCCTTGGCCTCCCGGAGGTCTTATAGACCGCTCGGGTACTTGCCAGGGCAGGCACAACTCTGGCCTTTGCCATATCCCCATCCCCCCCCCTCTTCCTTCTCGTTAATTATTATAATTTTTTTAATTTTTTTTTGAGTAGATTATTTGCTGACCCAGCCCTAGATGAGACCCCCCTCTTAGGGGATGTTTGCTGAAATGTGATTTTCCGCAGATGACTTCTTTGTTTTATTCTGATATGTTTCTCTGATGACATTTCATGGCACTGCGAGGCCATTCCATGCTTTGTCTGTTAAGCTGACTCTTTTTCAAAACAAAAACTTTGAAATATAAAAAAAAAAAAAAATCAGCCCTGGACTTCATCCAGACCGTCCCACTTTAATTATGCACACACCTACAAAAATTGTATATAAACCAACCGGATCGCCGAACCAATGGCTACAAATACCGGATTTGCTGCAGAGAGACTGGGTAAAGCAACGCAGCAGCAGGTTGAGCGCACACCATGACTTAAGGTGAGGCGTATGCGCAGCGGGTCTCACCGGCACTTTGACCCAAATATGAGAATGCGGCAGACTGTGTCTGTTTTGCAGACGGTGAGGAAGATCTCCCCTCACCCTTTAAGGGCAGTGTGAACCGTGCGATGAACCAGCATTCACACTGGCCCACTGAGCCAACGGTCCACCGGGAATCTCCCTGTAGTCCCTATGGCCAGTACATGCCTGCTGAGATATATATATAAACAGGGAATCAGCGGATCCTGAGCTCTATATACGAGTATATGGGGAATTAGCGGATCCTGAGCTCTATATACGAGTATACAGGGAATTAGCGGATCCTGAGCTCTATATGTAAGTATACGGGGAATTAGCGGTTAACGAGCTCTATGTAGGAGTATACGGGGAATTAGTGGATCCTGAGTTCTATACAGTCAGGTCCAGAAATATTGGGACATTGACACAATTCTAACATCTTTGGCTCTATACACCACCACAATGGAGTTGGAATGAAACAAACACAATCTGCTTTAACTGCAGACTGTCAGCTTTAATTTGAGGGTATGTACATCCAACTCAGGTGAACGGTGTAGGACTTACAGCAGTTTGCAGATGTGCCTCCCACTTGTTAAGGGACCAAATGTAATGGGACAATTGGCTTCTCAGCTGTTCCATGGCCAGGTGTGTGATATTCCCACATTACCCCAATTACAATGTGCACATAAAAGGCTCAGAGTTCATTTGAAGTGTGCTATTTGCATTTGGAATCTGTTGCTGTCAACTCTCAAGATGAGATCCAAAGAGCTGTCACTATCAGTGTAGCAAGCCATCATTAGGCTGAAGAAACAAAACAAACCCATCAGAGAGATAGCAAGAACATTAGGCGTGGCCAAAACAACTGTTTGGAACATTCTCAAAAAGAAGGAACGCACCGGTGAGCTCAGCAACACCAAAAGACCCAGGAGACCATGGAAAACAACTATGGTGGATGACTGAAGAATTCTTTCCCTGGTGAAGAAAACACCCTTCACAACAGTCGGCCAGATCAAGAACACTCTCCAGGAGGTAGGAGTATGTGTGTCAAAGTCAAAAATCAAGAGAAGACGTCAGAGTGAATACAGAGGGTTCACCACAAGATGTAAACCATTGGTGAGCCTCAAAAACAGGAAGGCCAGATTAGAGTTTGCCAAAAAACACCTAACAAAGCCTTCACAGTTTTGGAACAAGATCCTATGGACAGATGAGACGAAGATCAACTTGTACCAGAGTGATGGGAAGAGAAAAGTATGGAGAAGGAAAGGAACTGCTCATGATCCTAAGCATAACACCTCATCAGTGAAGCATGGTGGTGGTAGTGTCATTGCGTGGGCATGTATGGCTGCCAATGGAACTGGTTCTCTTGTATTTATTGATGTTGTGACGACTGACAAAAGCAGCAGGATGAATTCTGAAGTGTTTCGGGCAATATTATCTGCTCACATTCAGCCAAATGCTGCAGAACCCATTGGACGGTGCTTCACAGTGCAGATGGACAATGACCCAAAGCATACTGCAAAAGCAACCAAAGAGTTTTTGCAGGGACAGAAGTAGAATGTTATGCAATGGCCAAGTCAATCACCTGACCTGAATCCCATTGAGCATGCATTTCACTTGCTGAAGACAAAACTGAAGGGAAAATGCCCCAAGAACAAGCAGGAACTGAAGACAGTTGCAGTAGAGGCCTGGCAGAGCATCACCAGGGATGAAACCCAGCGTCTGGTGATGTCTATGTGTTCCAGACTTCAGGCTGTGATTGACTGCAAAGGATTTGCAACCAAGTATTAAGAAGGGAAAGTTTGATTTATGATTATTATTCTGTCCCATTACCTTTGGTCCCTTAACAAGTGGGAGGCACATCTGCAAACTGCTGTAAATCCTACACCGTTCACCTGAGTTGGATGTACATACCCTCAAATTAAAGCTGACAGTCTGCAGTTAAAGCACATTGTGTTTGTTTCTTTCCAACTCCATTGTGGTGGTATATAGAGCCAAAGATGTTACAATTGTGTCGATGTCCCAATATTTCTGGACCTGACTGTATATGAGTACACAGGGAATTAGTGGATCTTGAGCTATATACAGTATATGGGGAATTAGCAGATCTGAGCTCTTTCTATATCTATACTATAAAAGAGTAAGCCTTCAAGTGTCCGTCGCCAAAAGCGGTCTGCGCATGCGCGACGGACATTTGAAAGTGGCCGTTAAAACAAACAGGTAGCTGCGCGTGCCGGCCGCCTGCAAAAAAAATAAAAAAAATAAAAAAAATCGGCACGAGCCGCGCGCAGCTACCCGTGTGTTTAAACGCCGCAAGCCCTGATCCTCCAGCGGTGACCGTCCTCCGGCTGTCGCGGCCTGCTCGGCGGGCATCCAGGCTCAGGCGAGCCCCCGGCTTGGTTTGGGCCTACAGGCCCAGCCGAGCCGGGGACTCGCCTAAGCCTAGAGGCCGGCCGAGCAGCCAGCGACAGCCGGAGGACGGTCACTGCTGGAGCTCAGGGCCGAAGTTCCCAAAACATACTCCCCTAAATCGAACCTGAGCTCTAGCGGTGACCTCCTCCGGCCGAGCAGGCTGCTAGGCCGGCCTCCAGGCTCAGGCGAGCCCCCGGCTTGGCTTGGGCCTACAGGCCCAGCCGAGCCGGGGACTCGCCTAAGCCTAGAGGCCGGCCGAGCAGCCAGCGACAGCCGGGGGACGGTCACCGCTGGAGCTCAGGGCCGAAGTTCCCAAAACATACTCCCCTAAATCGAACCTGAGCTCTAGCGGTGACCTCCTCCGGCCGAGCAGGCTGCTAGGCCGGCCTCCAGGCTCAGGCGAGCCCCCGGCTTGGCTTGGGCCTACAGGCCCAGCCGAGCCGGGGACTCGCCTAAGCCTAGAGGCCGGCCGAGCAGCCAGCGACAGCCGGAGGACGGTCACCGCTGGAGCTCAGGGCCGATGTTGCCTACACATACTCCCCTACATTGACCCTGAGCTCCAGCGGTGACTTCCTCCTGGCGAGCAGGCTGCTAGGCCGGCCTCCAGGCTCAGGCGAGCCCCCGGCTTGGCTTGGGCCTACAGGCCCAGCCGAGCCGGGGACTCGCCTAAGCCTGGAGGCCGGCCGAGCAGCCTGCGACAGCCAGAGGACAGCCACCGGTGGAGCTCCGGGCCAATGTAAGAGGATGTTGCCTACACATACTCACCGACATCGGCCCTTAGCTCCTCCAGCGATGGCGGTCCCGCTTCCAGCGTCCTCTCTCTCTCCGTTGGTCGCCGGTATGACGTCACGAAAGCCTTTGACCCCGGGTCAAAATGCCGGGGTCAAAGGCTTTCGTTACATCATGCCGGCGACCAACGAAGAGAGAGAGGACGCTGGAAGCGGGACCGCCATCGCTGGAGGAGCTAAGGGCCGATGTCGGTGAGTATGTGTGGAACCAGTGGAGGACTCGAGGCCGATGTAGGTGAGTATATGCTCTCCACACCCACCCTGCTTGCTCGGCCGGTATCCAAGCTTAGGTGAGCCCCCGGCTTGGCTTGGGCCTAGAGGACCTGTCGAGCCGGGGACTTGCCTGAGCATGGAGGCCGGTCGAGTTGCATGCTCGGGCGTCCTCCAGGCTCAAGCGAGTCCCCGGCTTACATCATGCCGGCGACCAACGAAGAGAGAGAGGACGCTGGAAGCGGGACCGCCATCGCTGGAGGAGCTAAGGGCCGATGTCGGTGAGTATGTGTAGGCAACATCCCCCTACATTGGCCCGAGCAACTACAAAATTTCAGAAATAAAAAAAAAAACAGAAAAGAAAGGAAAGAGCTAATATGGATGAAAATGCACGATGTCAAGAAAGAATCAAAAACACTTTGGCACACAAAGTGCGACGTGCAGAAACAAAAATTAATAAAATCATTAACAATGAACAGGATAATTCAGTTCAGCAACATTATTGTGGAAAACTCGATGTTCTGTGCACCAAATGCAATGCACTGCATTTTAATACACACCAGCCATCCGACAGACTATTCACTCAATGCTGCAACAAAGGAAAAGTATACATGGAGCCCATTAAAGTTGCTCCTTTGATAGAAAGTCTAATGACAGGCGCTCATAAGCATTCAAAAAATTTCAAACAAAATATTCGATCTATCAACAGTTCATTAGCATTTGCTTCCATGGGGGCAAACATTACTCCTCCTCCTGGTTATGGACCTTACTGCTTTAGAATTAATGGCCAGATTTACCACCGAACTGCATCTCTTCATCCACACAATGAGGATAACCGAAAGTTTGCACAACTATATATTCTTGACCCCGATGAGGCTGCTAAACAACGCCTCATGATTAATGAAAATTCAAAATGCAACCCTGAGCTCACGACAGAGTTAAGCACTTTTATGGATAAAAACAATCCATTTGCTGAGGCCTGCAAAATGTTATATGAGGTAGAACAAGAATCCTTACAGGAGGCTATACAAAATGGCACTATAACACCAACTGTCACCATGGCGATAGTACAAGATCGCACGGACGATCAACGCAGATAAAATGCACCTCGCAGTAATGCAGTAGCTATTATTTTTCAAAATGATGATGGAGAACCTCCTCTCGAAAGAGATCTTATCATTCATTGCCGAACGCAAAACACAGACAGAAAAACAGAAAGGATAAGCATTTTAGATCCAAACTTAGAGCCGATGCTCTATCCACTTTAATTTCCTTTTGGGGACCAAAGTTGGTCACCTCGCATTAAACTTAACTACACCCCTACTACTGTAAAAAACATACGCAGTCATTCCTCTGCTAAGCCAAGAGAAAGAGTCACTCAAATGCAATTTTATAGCTACAGGCTTTCCATCCGAAAAAATTTCAACCCATTTTTAAATGCAGGCAAATTAACTCAACAGTACTTTGTAGACGCATATGTTAAGACCGAAGGTAACCGTCTCAATTATGTACGACAACATCAGTCCAAATTACGAGTTGAAAAATACACAGGTCTCATGGACCATCTACAAAACGCTGCCAAAGAACAGGGCTTGATACCAGGAAAAGCAGTAATACTTCCATCAACATTCCAGGGTAGTCCCAGAAACATGCTGCAAAACTACCAAGATGCCATGGCTATTGTACGAAAATATGGTAAGCCTGACTTCTTCATAACAATGACATGCAACCCAAAATGGCCAGAAATTTTAGAAAATATTACAGAAGGGCAAGCAGTGGAATACCGTCCTGATTTGGTTGCCAAGGTTTTCAACTTAAAGCTAAAAGAACTACTACACGACATCACAAACAAACATGTGTTAGGTAAACCTGTTGCTAAAATTCATGTAATAGTTTCAAAAATGTGGATTACCTCATGCACATATTTTACTCATATTATCACCTCAAGATAAGCTTAAAGATGCTGATGCTATTGATAGGTTCATTTCAGCAGAAATCCCCGACATTCACGCACAACCCCGATTACATGCAATAGTCATCAAACACATGATACATGGACCATGTGGCCCTCAGAATATTAATTCACCATGCATGGCTGATGGTGTTTGCTCAAAAAACTACCCAAAACCATACCAAGACCAAACTTTGTCCAACATGGACGGCTATCCACTGTACCGGAGAACACAAACAGCTGCTTCTATTGAAGTAAATGGAAAAATAATCAATAACTCTTGGGTTGTGCCATGCAACCCATTATTAGCTTTAAAATACAACTGCCATATAAACGTTGAGAGCTGCGCTTCTATAAAAAGTGTAAAGTACTTATTCAAATACATCTATAAAGGACAAGACTGTGCAAATATTGCCATCAAAGAACATGCAACGCTCCATCATGACGAGATCACCTCCTTCATGGATTCTAGATATGTGACAGCTCCAGAAGCGGCATGGCGTCTTCTTGGTTTCAAAATGCACCATCAAACACATACCATCGTGCGTTTACAAATCCATCTTCCTGGCGAACAGTCGGTATACTTTAATGAAGATAACATCAGGAATGCTATAGAAAGAACACAATCAAGAGACACAACATTGACAGCTTGGTTCACCTTAAACAGAGTAGATGTGACTGCACGCGAACTCCTGTATACTGATATTCCACAACATTTTGTATTTCATCAGAAAAATACCACATGGGAAAGGAGATTGAGACATCGAGAAAATAACACTATTGGGCGAATGTACTCTGTTAACATAAATTCAGATGTTGAGAGATTTTGCTTAAGATTACTTTTACTCCATGTTAAAGGAGCCACCTCATTTGAACGTATCCGAACAGTTGGTGGTGTGCATTTTCCAACATTCAAAGAAGCTGCTCAAAGACTCGGTCTTTTTCAGGATGATGAATTATGGGACTTGACTCTTCACGAAGCTTCAAGTGAGATGATGCCTCAACTGCTTCGAGAGCTTTTTGCCAACATTTGTGCCCTTGCATCTCCACCGAATGCTAAACAACTGTTTGAAAAATATAAACAACAACTCATTGAAGACTTATCTAGACACCCTGGCCACACACCAGACTGCCAACCACGTCTCAATAATGCTCTATTAGACATTCAAGACATTTTAATTGTAAACGGGAAAAAATGTCAGGATTTCGGTATACCAACGCCTACCGACTATTCAACTGTCAAAACAACAAACATTTATGATGCAGTTCTTCAAAGTCACATAGGAGTACAAATGCAGGCGGCATTAAATGATCTACAAAGAGAAACTTTTGAAGACATTATTTCTGCCACCCAAAACGATACATTACCCCAAAGGTGTTACTTTCTCGATGGTCCTGGAGGTAGTGGCAAAACATACCTATACCAAACTTTATTGCATTCATTTAGAGGAAACAAAGAGATAGCATTAGCTGCTGCTTCTACTGGAATTGCTGCTAATTTACTAGAGGGTGGACGCACATATCACTCACAATTTAAACTGCCTGTTCCTTTGTTGGACACTTCAACATCTTCCATGAGGCAAACATCTAATGATGCCACAATCCTTAGAAAAACAAAAATAATAATTTGGGATGAATCAACCATGGCTCCAAGTGATGCTCTCAGATGCGTTGACAAACTACTGCAAGAGCTCATGAAAAACAACAAACCTTTTGGCGGTAAAACAATTATCCTCGGAGGCGATTTCCGACAAACTCTACCTGTTGTGGCACATGGCAGTCGATCAGCAATCGTTGAATCCAGCATTAAATTCAATACACTATGGGATAAATTTAAGATCATAAAGCTGCAAACAAATGTAAGATCTGTGGATCCAGAGTTCAGCTCTTGGCTAATAAAACTTGGCGATGGAAAACTCACAAACGAACATGGCTTCCATCAAGATATATTTCAGATACCACCTAAAATGATCTGCAAATACTCCATTGTCAAAGAAATTTATGGTGACCATTTACACCCTGATCATATTTCAAAGTTTGAGAAAACTGCAATTTTATGCCCCAAAAATTGTGATGTGGACAACATCAATGAAGAAGTGCTTAGTTTGTTAGAAGGTGAGAGCAAAACTTATTTAAGCACTGATTCTATTGATGATGAATCACAGGAAGACAAGGATAATTACCCCATTGAGTTCTTAAATTAATTGGCTCCTTCAGGGATGCCAGTTCATAAACTGAAACTAAAAATTGGCTGTATTATTATGCTCCTGCGTAACCTGAATACAAAGAGAGGCCTGTGTAATGGAACAAGACTGATTGTGACAGCTATGCGACAAAATTTGCTCATTGCTAAAGTATTGACACCTACCTCAGAACCAAAAAACATTTTCATTCCTAGAATTGATTTAGCCCCAAGTAACACCGAACTGCCATTTGTTTTACGAAGGAGACAATTTCCTGTTAAATTGGCATTTGCAATGACTATTAACAAATCCCAAGGACAAACCTTTGACAGAGTTGGCATCTATTTACCAGAACCCGTCTTCAGCCATGGACAACTATATGTTGCATTCTCTCGAGTCAAGAGCTCTGCGGACGTTAAAATCAAACTCATCGATGGACGTGAACAAGGCTACTTATTACCAGGGACTGATGCATGCTTCACTAAAAATGTTGTATTCAAAGAAATTTATTCAAAATAGTCACTAAAAATATTTAACGTTTCTTGACGCTGCTGTGTATTCCTTTCCACAAACATTCATACGCACCACACTTATCAATAGACTGCCCTCTGGGCAGGCTTTACACCTAGTTTATAAATAATATATCTATACAGAGCTGCAGCCAGAACCAGAGTTACAAACACAAGAGACTTAGCAGCTTTACAATGTGTTTGCTCTGCAGGAGGCATCTTATGGATCTTCCTAATTGATGTTCAGCAAAATCTATTAAACCCAAATTTCCCCTAATATTTGTATATTAAGACACATAAAGCCAACTCTGACCTGCGCCTGGATCCTCCTTTCAGCACTGAGCTCTCTGCTATAAACAAAGGCTTCTCTCCCAGGGAACTTCCTGTCTGTGCAAAACACTCCTCCACAGGAAAGACTCTAGTAGAGTTCCAAACACTAAAGCCCAACTCTGTGACTATTATATTATCTTCAGCAGTAAGTGAACGGGTACAGTGACCTGAGCTGGAGACACTTTAATGTTGGGAATTGTCTTCTGTGTTTTGAACTCTACTTTAGTAGTTGATTGTTTGCTGGAAGAGGCTTAAGGTGACCATACCTACTGGTTTTAGCATTACACTAATGTTTTTTTGGACATTGGTCTGGTTAGTCATGAGATGTACCCAGTACAGTGTAGGACTACAAAATCAAAAATTATTTATTTATCAAAAGATGGAGTATGTAAATCCTTGATAAACCAGCCTTAAATGAATTTATCCTAGTTTTATATTACACATCGTCGTTGGATGTCTGCAATAGTCACATTCGGCACACGCACTCTCACTATATTGTGGCAACTCTTCGATTATACTCCAGCGCATTACATACGAGGCGTGTTAAAATACCTCAGCCGCTGCAAGTGCTAAGTTAGCAACTTGCCATTGAACACGTTCTGCCGCTCAGCGCTCAGCACTGCTAACTTACCACTTGCAGCGACCCGAGGAGATGCTGCGAGTAGCTGAGTGTGACGTATTAAAGATGGCCGCTGCCATGAAGCAAGTAACAATTCCGTACAGCAATGTTAATTTTGAGGTTTATGTTCACCAAAGTACAAAATATTTCTTTATTATTTACCCCTGCACATAGACCTATATTACAGTTCAATTTATATTTGGTTTCAGAAGTAAACATAACGTTTATTCAATAAAAACTATCATTTGTGGTGTGTGCATAAAAAACAGGATTGTGCTGACTGCTTTTCTTTATCATATTTTGTCCGAGTGATACGAAAAACAATCGGAATCTTTCATCAATAACATATCAAACCCCAGAAATTTTTGGAAAATCATAGGTAACATACAAGCACCCCCCCTCCACTCCCAACCCGGCTGCTGTCAAAGTAAACAACCAAACTGTACAACACCCCCTAGATGTAGCAAATGCTTTTAATAATTACTTTGTTGGATGCGCCACTACCCTGATTGCTAAGCTAGGAAATGACACGCAATCAGAAAGGCTGCCCACAGGTCAGGCCCCACCAACAGTGCAAAGACCCTGTAACGCAGAGAAATTCAGTTTTAGACCAGTGCCTGTCAGTGCCATCACTAAACTTCTCCGTAACCAAAAAATGAAATACCAGTCTGGACCTGATCTGATCCCAGCAATGCTGCTTAAAATCAGTGCGCCAGCAATTGCAAATCCTGTCGAAACCCTAATCAATGAATCACTGGCGACTGGATACATATCCAAACTCTGGAAGACTGCAAGGGTTGTACCTATCCATAAAAGTGGAGACAATACTTTGGTATCCAACTACCGCTCAATAATATCACTGCTCCCTGTAATGTCAAAAATTCTGGAAAAATGTGTCTACACTCAATTACGTGATTATTATCAGTATCAGAACTATTTTTTTTTTTTTTTTGTAATTCAAATTTTTATTGTAAACAGTAAAGGCAGAAAATACAGGATATCAAGACAGGTATACAGAACATAGAACCGGGAACGTCATAAGTATCAGACGGGTAACAGAAGTAATCCTATCGCCGCATCTACGGGACATTAACCACGAGTTCCACCCAGTGTGATCTCCCACCATTCCCTCCAGTAGCCATATTGGCCCTAATCACCGGTATCAGTCAGGAGCATAGCAAGTAAGGAAAGTACAGTTTCAGTACCCCTGTCAAGAGGACAGGTCTCCCAAGGCGAATATCCTGTTCCCCAGTGGACCGCCATGATCACTACTTGCGTCTCCACAGCCGCAGGAGGGTGGGTGAGAGAAAAGTAATAAGCAGAAAAGAGAGGAAGAGTGATAGAAGAAAGAGAGAAGAAAGAGAGAGGGAGAGGGGGAGGAGAGAGAAAAAGGGAGGAGAGGAAAAAAAAAAAAAAAAAAGGGGGGGGGAGGTTGGAAGGAGGAAGAGGGGAAGAATATGACTTTCACGTCCAGGGGGTGGCACCTACCCCATTAGTCAGGGTCTCAGTCAGCCCGCAAAGTTCGGCGTGTGGTAGCCGCGTAAGCGTCCCAATGGAACCATTTCATTCCCATATCAGCCTCTACGCCCCGTGTCACCGCCTCTAGAAGGTCAATGGAACGGAAAGTTTCAACCCTTTGTATCCATGATCGGAGCGTTGGTACCTCCGAGGATCTCCAGTGTAACGGGATCAAAGCCCGAGCCGCCAACAGCATGAGGAGCAGAACCGAGCGCTTCAGGGTCCCGACGGGAAGTGGGATGTGGAAAAGCAGGAAGCATCCTGCGGTGAATGGGAGGTCCGTGTCGGTCACCTGATAAATCGCAGAATGAATTAGCTTCCAGAACTCAAGTATTCGCGGACAGGACCACCAAATGTGTAGATACGTACCCACATCAGTATCGCAGCGCCAACAGATGGGGGTGACGGCCGGGTAAATGTGGTGTAAGAGCGAGGGAGTCCTGTACCAGTATGTCAGAATCTTATAGGAAGTCTCTTGAGTCCGTGAAGCACAGAATCCTTTGTGTATCAGGATGTAAGTCATTGCCCACTGCGCGTTCGTAATGGTGACTCCCAGGTCAGTTTCCCATCTCGATGTAAAGAGGGGGTCGGTCGTGTCCGATGTTTGGAGCAGTCCGTACAGGACAGACACACCGTGTTCGAGGTGGAGTCCCTTCTGACAGAGGCACTCGAATGGCGTGAGCTGCCTGTGTAAACTGTATCCACAGTTGAGGTTGCGGAGGAATGTCCTGATCTGTATATAGTTAAATCTTTCCAGAAGTGTTGGAGGGTCCCCCTCCCCGAAACATTGTGGGGCATTCCCGTCCGCATCACAGGGAAAGTCCATGGCCCGTAGTCTCCTCGTGCCCGTTAGTCGGACGCATAAAGACGGTAAGACTCCGGCCGGGAGCTTCGGGTTATGATTTAAAGGCAGGAGAGGGGAGATAGCTGTGGATAGGCCGTAGGTCATTTTACTCTTGTGCCATATGCGCAGCGTAACTGCGACTGGGTCAGGATCCGACGGGACGCCTCGGCGTTTAACCGGCGGGAACCAAGGCACCGCCCACAGTGGGTCCCCAGAGAGAACGCGCTCCAGGTCAAGCCATCTCTTATTCGGCTCAGAAGCCGACCAGTCAACGATTCGGAGTAAGTGGCAAGCTACATAGTACTGATTCACGTCAGGAAGAGCCAACCCTCCCCTGGATTTTGGACGACATAATACCGCGATTCCCACCCGGGGCCGTCCCCTTGGCCATATAAACTGCAGAATTTCCTTTCTGAACGCCCGAAAAAACGATGTCGGGATTGCAATGGGAAGTGCATGAAAGAGGTACAAGAGACGCGGCAGTAGGTTCATCTTCAGAACTGCAACACGGCCCAGCCAAGAGATGTGTTTACTTGTCCAGTCAGACAGGTCTGAATGAAATGAGCGTAGAATACCAGCGAAGTTCAAGTCAAAGAGTCGATCCGAAGAGACCGCTAACCAGGTGCCAAGATACCGGAGGGAAGTTGGACAGTGTCGGAGCGAATAGGTAATGCGAATGTTTTCCAATGTAGCCGATGCCAGGGAGACCCCCAGAAACTCCGACTTGTCCTGATTAACTTTGAGACCCGCAACAGAGCCATAGGAGTCTAATTCTGACAGGACAGCCGGCAGGGAGGAGTCTACCTTTGTGAGAAAAAAGAGCAAATCGTCCGCGTATGCGGACAATTTATGTTCAGATAAATGTCCTTGAATCCCCGCCACATCCGCGTTGCCTCTGATAGCCACCAGCAGTGGTTCCAATGAGAGGGCAAAGAGCAGGGGCGACAGCGGGCATCCCTGTCGAGTCCCATTCTTCACCGTCAGTGGTGCCGACAGCGCCCCATTGACCCTGACACGGGCAGTGGGAGTATCGTAAAGAGCTGCCAGGCATTGCATGAAAAAGGGTCCTACTCCTAGACCCCTCAACACCTCGAACATGAAATCCCAGCGCACCCTGTCGAAGGCCTTCTCCGCATCCGTGGAAAGCAGGAGAAGGCCCTCACCGGTCCTCTTCGCGACACCGATCGCTCCCAGAGCTCGGGTGGTAGCGTCCCGGGCCTCACGCCCCGGCACGAATCCCACTTGGTCCGGATGGATCAGAGATGGCAACAATGGGGTTAGGCGATTAGCCATAATCTTGGCCATGATTTTCAGGTCCGCGTTAAGGAGCGAGATCGGCCGGTAACTACGAGTGTCTGACGCGTCTTTATTCGGTTTCAAGATAACCGATATCGTGGCGGACAAGGTGTGAGGGTGGAAGGGGGAGCCCGATCGGATTGCATCGTATAGTGTGAGAAGTCGAGGCACCAGCGTGGGCGAGAACGTTCGATAGTACTCTGCTGGAAGGCCATCTGGTCCAGGGCACTTGTGGGGTTTGAGTGTCTTTAATACTGAGTGAATTTCCTCTCCACTAATGGGGTCCTCCAGGGTGGTTGCCGCAGATTCGGAGATCAAACGTGGGAGTCTATCCCTCAGGTATGCCTGTATCGTGGTGAGTGAGGGTCCGGCGTTCGAGCTCCCAGTCAAGTCATAGAGGGTCTGGTAGTAGCATTGAAACTCACGCAAAATGGCCTCAGGAAGCACGTGTAGCATCCCATTCTGTGATCTGATCTTCGCGATATAAGAGGCGTTCTGCCTGCGTCGGAGAATCCGGGCCAAGAGACGGCCAGGTTTGTTTTCCTTAAGGGCAAAATTACATCGGGCCTTTTGGGCCGCAAATTTGACGTCCGCATCAAGCAGCTCGTTCAGTTCTCGGCGTTTAGCCTGAAGTTCCGGTAGAATCGAGGGTTCAGGAAGAGTTGAGTGTCGGACCTCCAGGTCACGTATAGCTCTGACAAGTCGCTGCACATGTTCAGAACGGAGGCGCTTTAGGGCCGTGGCTTTGCTAATAAAAAGGCCCCGGACCACGGCTTTGTGAGCCTCCCATACTGTCGGTTCGGGGACCTCCGAGTCACCATTCGTCTCAAAATAAGTCTTGAGTTGTGAGTCCACTTCTGCCACAAAGCCCGGGTCCGCGAGGAGAGATAAATTCAGTCTCCACTGTCGTT
This sequence comes from Leptobrachium leishanense, assembly GCA_009667805.1. Lineage (NCBI taxonomy): Eukaryota > Metazoa > Chordata > Amphibia > Anura > Megophryidae > Leptobrachium > Leptobrachium leishanense. The sequence goes on along the minus strand of CM019068.1, from coordinate 150,546,649 downwards.
CCGACGGTCGATAAAGAGGGGAGGTCAGTGTCGCTATTACCGGAGCGTGGTCCGACCAAGTTTGGGCTTCGATTGTCGACGTCTCAACCAGATCCACTCGATGGTATTGTACGAATATATAATCTAAGCGGGAGTGCGTGTTATGGACCGGGGAAAAGAACGTGTAATCTCGCTCCCCAGCATGGAAAGCTCTCCAGACATCAACCAGCCTGAGATCGTCCAACTGGCGTCTCACTTGTCGTATCACATTCGCAGGAACCGAAGAGCAACCCGTGGAAGCATCCACTTTTGGGTCCAAGGGAAGGTTAATATCTCCCGCAACAACAAGAGTACCCTCCATGAAGGTCTCCAGTTGGCGCAAAATAGAGATCAGGCACCTGTGTTGCGCAGTGTTGGGGAGGTAAACCGAAGCGAACGTGTAACAGTAGTCTGCGATTGTGCCTTTGACGAACAAGTATCGCCCCTCCGGGTCCCTCAGTATGTCCGTTAGGACAAAGGGTACATCCCTGGCGAAAAGGATAGCCACTCCCCTGCTCTTACCACCCTGATAATCGCTGAAGTATCCTGTGGGAAAACGAGAATCGCGTAAAGTCGGGGCCGATCCTAGGCGAAAATGTGTTTCCTGCAGAAAGAGAACCGACGCTCTCAAAGCCAATGCTTCGCGCAGGAGGCGACGCCTCTTTTCCGGGATGTTGAGGCCCTTAGTGTTGTACGTGAGGAGGCGCAGGGGCCGTGGGGTGAACCCCCCGGACGAGTCCATGATGGTCTCAGGTGGGAGGGGGGGGGAGGGGGGTAGAGGGGTAAGGAGGGGTTTGGGTAGGTGATAAGGGGGGGGGCAAAACAGTAAACAAAAAGAAACCAAAGAAGGGGGGGGGTGGAGAGAAGAAAAAAGTCCAAGGTTGGAATCAAGATGACAGAATAGAGAATGAGGTATAGAATGCCTCAGGTGGAGGTCTAGTCAGCTCGAAACTGGTTAGGAGGCAACTAGTTCCCCTGAAATAATGGCGTCTAGTCCTCGAGGGTACGGGAGTCAGTCTCCCAGTCCACTCCTGAACGAAGAAGAGGCAAAACGCACCGCCACTGGAAATGTAGCGGTGTCAATGTTATAAGGTGTGAAAGAGAAAAAAAAGGAAAATATAATAGGAAGCCCAATCAGAGAGTCCCCTCCGACTCCCAGAGAAAAAAAAAAAAAAAAAAACAACAATATAACTTTCCCACACACCACAACCACAACCCCTCGGTCATCAAGGTCAGAAAGTGTGTGTGTGTGAGGCCGCAGTCACTTCATGCCCCACCTGGTGGTAGGGCGCAAAAATTAGAGTGTAAACCTCTCAACTAAATGGCGCTCCACCTAACAGCAGAGTCCGAAAGTAGAACGTGCGGAGAACCATCCACTTCCCAGCCCTCAGTAGGGTCAAAAATTGTGCGTGCGATTCCACAAGTGTGGCATGCCCCGCCAGGCGGCAGGGCGCAAAAATCGGGTGTAAACCTCCCAACTAAGTGTCACTCCACCTAACAGTAGAGTCCAAAAGTAGGATGTGCGGAGAACCATCCACATCCCAGCCCTCAGTAGGGTTCAAAAATTGTGTGTGCGCTTCCACAAGTGTGGCATGCCCCGCCACGTGGCAGGGCGCAAAAATTAAAAGTGTCGGATAGCCAACGAATATGGGTATAACACTGTGCCGCCTTACAACATAAACATTCAGGTGTGTGTGAGAGAAACCATATTCTAGTCTTTTATGGGGTTCCAGAAGGCCAAGTGTTCGGAGCAAGGCACGCCACGTGTCCCCTCTGATAGGGTGACAGAGTGAGCAAGAATGCGAGAAGGCAATTGTACAGTGCATCGTCTAATGATAATAGCAAGAATGTGTTATACCAGCTGGACCCCTGTCCACACCCATCACCTCTCCCATCAGTATGCCATAGAAATTATCCGTAACCCACTCTCTGTGAGGTGCCCATAATAAACCCAACACATACATAACAAATAACCGAGTCATGTGACCACAGTAGGCAAATAAACAACGAGCTGTGGGCTACCTGTTAGACTGTGCAAAGGGCGTGAGGTGGAAGAATCACTGCTATGCATGTGTCATATCAGCGCGTAACGCGTGGGGCAGTGTAGTTTTGCAGACAGTATGAGCGCGTTATACCAACTGGACCTCTGTCTACATGGGCGTACACCACCCCTCCCAACGGTAGGGTATAGAAATTAACCGTAACCCACCCTCTGCTATCCGCCAGTTTACTGGGTGCCCTTAATAAACCCAACATTTATGTAACAGTTAACCGAGTCATGCGACCACCGTAAGCAAATAAATAACGAGCTGCGGACTGCGTAATAGTCCTTGCAAAGGGCGTAAGGTGGAAGAATCATAGTTATGCATGTGTCATATCAGCGCGTAACGCGTGGGGCAGTGCAGTTTTGCAAACAGTATGAGCGCGTTATACTAACTGGACCTCTGCCTACATGGGCGTACACCACCCCTTCCAACGGTAGGGCGTAGAAATTTACAGTAACCCACCCTCAGCAATCCGCCAGCTGACTGGGTGCCCTTAATAAACCCAACATTTATGTAACAGATAACCGAGTCATGTGACCACCGTAAGCAAATAAATAACGAACTACGGACTGCGTATTAGTCCTTGTAAAGGGCGTAAGGTGGAAGAGTCATAGTTATGCATATGCCGGATCAGTGCGTAACGCGGTCGATAGTACAGTAGGCGGTTCGGAGAACCCAAAGAACACTTTACTTAGCAACTAGTCGAATCATATAAACATTTGAAACAAGCAGACACCAAACCTTGGGTCTAGCTTAAGTCTGTAAGTAGGGTGTAAGGCGATATTTTCGTGTGGGTACACGGGTGAGTCAAACCGTAATCCACGCGTAGAGTAGTGCAAGCCATTCCGAGGACCCATCGAAAAACATATAATAGCCAAAACAAAAGGGGGGCCAAACTTGATCGATGTCCATTCCTCGGGTCTAAAGTGAGCTTGTAGCTTCCATACTCACGCCGAACCGTGTACTGGGCAGGTAACGGCCTCCCGGGCAAGGCGGCACAGGCACCAGACAAGGCAGTGTCCTGCGTCAAGTGTCTCCGGGGTAGGCTGACGACAGTCTTGGCAAAAAAGGTCGGTCATAGAACCTCGAACATAGTGGTATAGGTAAGTCTCAGTGCATTATATACTCACGGGGAGCCCTCCTCCGGGGCCATCCGAGCCGGGTGTCTATTGTCAGAGCGCCGTCTTCGTCGGCTCCGGGATCTCTGGCGCCTAGGCCGCAGTTGGCCCTGCGGCGCTAGTCGGCGTTCCTCCAGCTCCCAGTCACGGACCGCAATCACCGGCAGGTCCATGGCGGACAGGAAGCCTGGGACATCTGATGGGTGGCAGACGGTGTGTCGCGTTCCGTTCCGCAGAGTCGTCAGGGCAAAAGGAAAGCTCCAGCGGTACAGGATGTCGGCCTGTCTCAAGGCGAGGACCACCGGCTGGAGGCAACGTCTGGCCGTTAGCGTAAAGGGCGATAAGTCTTGGAAAAATTCCAGGTTACTACCTTTAAATTCCCAAAATCTAGATGCTCTTGATTCTCTCATGATCCGCTCTTTGAGTGTATAATTCGGGAGGCAACAGATGATGTCTCTGGGAAGAGATGTGGGTGGCGGGCGTGGGCGCAAGGCCCTGTGTACCCTGTCCATCTGAATCACCTCAGTGAGGGGCCAGCCGAGCACCATGCAGAAGGCTTCATTAACTAATGTGCGTAGGTCTTCCTCACCCTCAGCCTCCGCCAGGCCGCGCGAATCCGAATGTTGTGACGCCGTCCTCGATTATCGAGGTCGTCGACGCGACGTCGCAGCTCACCTAAGTCCGCCGAGGGTGGTGCGGGGACAGGGGGGCGATTCACCTCTTCCTCCAGGAGGCTCACCCTGGATGTCAGGGCCGCAACATCCGTCCTAATCACGCCTATTTCTCCGGCAAAACTCTCCTTCAAATCCGTTGCAATGTCCGAGAGATCTGTTTTGGTGGGGAGGGCCGAGATCATCCGCTCCAGTCGACGGATGGCCTCTGCAGAGTCCGGAGGTACATGCGGTGGAGAGGGTCCGTCCGCCATTTTAGCACGTGGTGATGTGTGTGCGACAGTGCCGGTCGGGGTGATAAACGCGTCCAAAGGGCCCGTGGCACGGGTCGATCGATGCGCGGGGGTCTTAGGCGTATACTGCTTCTGTTTACCGCGTCCCATGTCCAGGGGCGGCTGCGGAAAGGAGCTGGAAGTCGGAGGGGACTCAGGAGCTCCGGTCTCAAGCGGCCATCTTCTTCGCAGGTCAGGACGTATCAGAACTATTTAACCCCAGATCAATCAGGCTTTCGTCCAAATCATTAAACTACAACTGCCCTTTTAAAAGTTTGTAATGATATCCAAGCGGGAATAGAAAAAGGAAACCTAACTGGAGCCATCTTCCTTGATTTTGCCAAGGCTTTTGACACAGTAGACCATGGCATCCTATTACAAAAACTTAAAAACTCTGGTATTGGTGATAGCACGTTAACCTGGTTCCAATCATATGTGTCTGATAGGTCTCAATTTGTGTCCATTTCTGACAGCACTTCCCTTCCCCTCCCAGTCACGTGCGATGTACTCCAAGGCTCGATACTCGGCCCCCTGCTATTCACAATATTCATAAACGATCTGCTCAATGTCTGCAAAGCCTCAACTGTACACATGTACGCAGACGACACTGTAATCTATACCAGCAAACCAAATCTCCCGCAGCTGGAGGCCGTGCTGCAAGAACAATTCACAGAGGGAGAAAAGTGGATCGCAGATAACAAACCTTTTCTAAATACTGACAAAACTGTTACAATGCTCTTTGGAACCGCACCTAAACTACACAAATTGCAAACACCCCATCTATGTGTTGGGACAAAATCAAATGGCACACTGACCACAGTCACTTCTCTCAAATATCTGGGTATGTGGTTAGACCCAAATCTATCCTTTGGCCCTCACATCGAAAAACTCTCATCTAAACTCTACCCCAAACTAGGTGCCTGTACAGAAACAAATCCTGCCTGAGCCCCACGGTAACAAAGCAGATTGTACAACAAATGCTTATGCCAGCCATTGAATACGGAGATGTAGTGTATGCAGCTGCCCCTCAAACACACTTCCAGAAACTTACTACATTGTATAACGCTTTGTGCTACAATGTAACTACATGACACACCATTGTGACATGTTAAAAGAACTAAACTGGCCATCACTGGAATCTAGACGCACCCTTTACCTTTCCAACCTGGTGTTTAAGAGCTTTTCTGGGAAGCTACCACCCTACCTGAATATGCTGCTTCCACCAGCAGTTCCCTCATCCTATAACCTCAGATCCAGGACCAGCACATTACTTGCAATACCACAATACAAAAAGAAAGTGGCTCGATCCTCATTTTCCTACAGAGCACCGTATTTATGGAATAACCTTCCAGACACCATCAAATCTTCCCCCAGTCTAAAGTCCCTTAAGACTTCCCTATTAACATACCTCAATACGAAATGCACCTGTAAACATGTAACCTAGTGACTATATTTCCTACATATTTATTTTTCTGTTAATCTGTATATTTGGTCTTGTGTTAATAGCTTGCATTTTACTATTTCGTATTTTTGTAACCACTCAATGTTCTTGAACCCAGGCCAGGACATACTTGAAAACGAGAGAAATCTCAATGTATCCTTCCTGGTAAAATCCTTTATAAATAAATAAATAAATTAACCCCTTAGTGACCGGGCGGTTTTACACAAATCCGCTGCTGTTTTTACGTTTCTGCGCTGTTAGTGTTTAGGTCAAATTTTCCTCTTACTCGTTTATTCAACCCACACATATTATACACCCTTTTTCCCGCCATTAAATGGACTTTCTAGAAATACCATTATTTCCATCATATCGAATAATTTACTATAAAAAAAATATGAAATATGAGGAAAAAATGGTAAAAACACACTTTTTCGTAATTTAATCCCCAAAATCTACAACCACCCAAAAAGACCCCGGCTAAATAGGTTCAAAATTTTGTCCCGAGACTAGAAATAACCAATTTTTACATGCGTTTGCTTTTTAACCCCTTCACTGCTGAGACAGTTCACCTATGTGCGCTGCGCTCATTCTGACCATTTTGTGCTAATTATTTTTAGATGACAGCCTAGGTCCTATTTAATTAAACTCCCCCCAGACAAAAAAAGTTTTAAAAAAAAACTTTTTTTTATTTTATTTAATTTTTTTATTATTTTTTATTTATTTTATGTTTTTTTTAAAAAAAAAAAAATTAAAACCAAACCTGGTCCTTAGGATCCCCTTATCTCTACATGGCAGCTAGATGGTTAACTGGCCCACTGACATCCTCACACATATGGTGAGGTTGTCAGTGGGTGGGGGGGCACCTGGAGGCTTGGCTGACATCCAAGATGTCAGCCCCCTCCAGGTTCGAATCGCGTTTTGGCGCCAATTGGCGCTGAAACGTGATCCGGTGGCAAAACTGTTAATGCTATACACCGCTGAAAGGGGAGACGCTCCCCTTTTCAGCGGTGCAAACAGCATCTCCCTAGCGTCAATGGTTGGGGAGATAGAGGGCTCCAAAGGAGCCCCCCCTCCCCTCCATTGAATTGCATGGGGACGCCTGCTGATGACGTCACCACGCAGCGTGGCGACGTCATCAGCCTCGCCTGCCCATGTAAATCACATGGGCAGGCTTCCTCCCTGCCAGATCGCCGAGGGATCCAGCGAGGGAGGTGAGTATCGGGCGGGAGGGGGATTAGGCGCTGCTGACGTACCCTGTACGTCCGCGGGTCTAAGGGAGACCTGTGGACAGGACGTACAGGGTACGTCAGGGGTCCTTAAGGGGTTAAGAAATCGTTGCCCATTTTGGATTTGAAATTCGCATCCAAAGCGTTCAATGACACTGCTGCAGCAAACTGAATTGCTGCACTGCAGCAATTCAGCAGCTGCTGAGGTATTGAACGGGGCTCAGGCTCACCGTGGGAACTCGATGATGATGTCATCACACAGAGCCCACCAAACTCGATCAATTCAATGCTATCTGCGGACTATAAAAGGCTCCTGCAGCACAGGACAGTCACCAGTGGTGTCTTTGGACTGTGACACTGGCCCTCAGAGCTCAGCTCTCGGTTACACAAGCTTTTCGCTCTGCCATTTTCAGGATCTGGCTGTTCAGTGCTCCCCAGTATCTGGATGCTCGGTGCTCCCTGGGATCTTGCTGCTCGGTGCTCCCTGGGATCTGGCTGCTCGGTGCTCCCAGGGATCTGGCTGCTCAGTGCTCCCTGGAATCTGGCTACTCTGTGCTCCCACTGTTGTGGGTGTTCGGTGCACCCAGGACCTGGCTGCTCGGCGCACCCAGAATCTGGCTGCTCGGTGCACCCGAGATCTGGCTGCTCAGCGCTCCCAATGAGGTGGCTGCTCAGTGCTCCCCAGGATCTGGCTGCTCCCAATGATGTGGCTGCTTCATGCACCCAGGATCTGGCTGCTCGGTGGACCCAGGATCTGGCTGCTCAGTGCTCCCCAGAATTTGCATGCTCAGTGGTCCCTGGGATCTGGCTGCTCGGTGCTCCCAATGATGTGGCTGCTACGTGATCCCCAGGATCTGGCAGCGTCTGCACAAGCAGCAGAGTCCCATCAACGAGTACCTGTGTGAGTATGCCACAAGGACAGGTTCAGGTCAACTTGGTTTCCCCCCCTCCCGCAGTGGCTGATGATCAAGGATGCATGCACTGTACTGTCACCATTTGAGGAGGCAACGAGGATGGTGAGCAGGGACAGTGCATGCATCAGTGACACAATTCCTTTAGTGTTCCTGCTGGAGCACACTCTGCGGGGAATTATAGATGTGGCACTAGAGGCAGAGCAGTAGGAGGAAGAGGAGGCCTTCCCTAGCTCTCAAGGCCCCAGCCTTTACACAGACAGCATTCCTGCGGGTCCTCAGATCAGACAGGAGGAGGAGGAGGAGGAATATTTAAGTAGAGGGGCATTGAAGGTGGGGATTCCTCAAGGGAGGGTTTTGTGTGCCCAGAAACCCAAGGACTAGTACGTGGCTGGGAGGAGGAAGTGTACGATGGGGTCATCCTCATTGACCAGGAAGACTCGGAAGCTAATGCCACCTCCAACCTATGCTGCATGGGCTCCCTTATCCTGCAAAGCCTGGTAAAGGATTCCAGGATTCGTGCTATCAAGGAGAGGGATCATTACTGGTTGGCAAGCCTTCTTGATCCACGATACAAGGGTAAAGTTGCAGAGCTCATCCAGCCCGCACAGAGGGAGGACAGGATGAAAAACTTGAGTACGCTCTAAAGCGACACATGTGTAACACCTTTCAAGGCACTGGTAGGTTATCAAGTGATGACACAGGTACTTCTGAGGCTGCGGATGATCAGTAGGGATGAGCTGTTCGGGTTCGGACGGTTCGGGGTTCGACCCGAACTTAGCCTGTTCGAGCAGATCGCGAACCCCGAACATTTCCGGGTGTTCGCCGCATGTTCGACCACAATGGACAACGATGCATTTTCTCACTGCCTGAAGCTCGTAATTGGCTACATCCTTGCACCTGACCACAGGTCTGGTGCAAGACTGGTTGAACCCTATGCCAATCACCGCTCAGAGTCCTGATTGGGCAAATTTTGTCCAATCATGGGCTCACAGAGCTAAGTCCCGCAGCACACTATATAAGGTTTCAACGCAGTGCTTTCTGCATGCATTTCAGAGGAGATTTCAAAGAAGATAGTTGTGTGTGTTGTTACTGCCGGTCTGCCACGCTACTGGGGGGGTCTGGGGGGGTCTCATTTCGACCAAATATCAGGGAATTTAGGTGATGTGTGTCTTGTCACTGTGCCAGCAAGTTTTTTTGGGGTTTACAACTTTATTTAAAACATTTGTGTATTGAGGTGATTTTCTGGGTCTTGTCACACTGTGGCAACAAGTCTTTTTGGGTCTCATTTATACCAAATATCAGGGAATTTAGGTGATGTGTGTCTTGTCACTGTGCCAGCAAGTTTTTTTGGGGTTTACAACTTTATTTAAAACATTTGTGAATTGAGGTGATTTTCTGGGTCTTGTCACACTGTGCCAGCAAGTCTTTTTGGGTCTCATTTATACCAAATATCAGGGAATTTAGGTGATGTGTGTCTTGTCACTGTTCCAGCAAGTTTTTTTGGGGTTTACAACTTTCTTTAAAACATTTGTGAATTGAGGTGATCTTCTGGGTCTCGTCACACAGCCAGCAATTATTTTTGGGGCTCACTAATTTCTTTAAAACACTTGTGAATTAAGGTGATCTGTGTCTCGTCATACAAACAGTACCACGCTGTATTTTGGGGCTCACTAATTTCTTTAAAACACTTGGGAATTAAGGTGATCTGTGTCTCGTCATACAAACAGTACCACGCTGTATTTTGGGGCTTACTAATTTCTTTAAAACATTTGTGAATTAAGGTGATCTGTCTCTTGTCACTGGCTGCCAGCTATCAGTGTGTCTCACTGAGTTATACCAGAGTTATTTAACCTCTCTGGCGGTATTCCCGAGTGTGACTCGGGGTTAAATTTCGCTACCGCGAACAGTAACCCCGAGCCACACTCGGGCTGCATGTTTACTCACCTCCTCCTGGCTCTCTCGCTGTCCCCCGCAGTGTGATCGCGGCGAGCTGCTTCCTGGAAAGCTCCCTGCGAGTCACACGATGCAGGGGGCGGGGCTAGCATAAAAGAAATCTTTTTTACAGTTTACAGCACTTTGGATTATACAGTGTAATGTTTATGAATGGCCACTAGGTGGCAGTACAGGATAAGAAATAGACCATACATCGTCTCACCCTTGCTTGCAGACAGATTTCAGTGTTTTTTGTTGTATTTTATTGAATATCATTTATTTGCATTATTTTGGATAATTATTTTTGGGATAATAAATTATTATGTCGTGTTTCAAACTTTATCGGACTCTGTGTATTTACTATTTATTTTTTATTTATTTATTAATTTATTTATAAAGGATTTTACCAGTAAGGACTCTTGATTGCACGGATTTCAGTGCGTGATTCCTAATTATTACAGGCTAACTATGTACAAAAACACGTTTCCTTTAAAAAAAATTTAGACGCTTTTAGACACGAAATTTTGAAAAAATTAGACCGCCAGGGAGGTTAAATCTTTATACCAGAGTTGAATCAGAGTTCTGTATATATTAATCTATATATCACTCACCATGTCTGAAAGAACAAAAAGGACAGGCAGACGCACCCAGCCACAGATAAGAGGGCAAGCAGCCCCTGTGTCGGGAGGCTGTGTCTCTGGTCGTGGTGGACGTGGTGCATCCTCTGCAGGGGCACGCTTGTCCTTTCTAACTGGTGCTGGCCGTCTTAAGCAGCAGCAGCAACATACAGAGGACTTGGTGGATTGGCTAACCGGGCCATCCTCATCCTCCGAGTCCTCTGCCAGCCAGGCTTCTAGTGCTTTACAGTCCACCTCAGCTGCCAAAGCATCTAATGCAGCCTCCATGTCCACAGCTACTCCTGCCGTAGCCTCGCTATCACACATGGAGGAGTCAGCTGAATTGTTTGACTACAATGAGAGTGACATGCTGCTTGAGGATGTGCAGCAAGTACAGTGCTCTTATTCAATCTCTGAGGTTGAGCAAGGGAGTATAATCAACCTAGAGGAAGGGGGTGCCAGTGATGACACACAAATAACTGGCACTCATGTTGCCCCAGCAGCTTCAGTATACTGCCAAGTTGGCTCCAGTGACGAGGAGATAGGGGGTGAAGATGACATTGATGATGATGAGGTCACTGACTCGACCTGGGTGCCAGATCGAACTGAGGAATCAAGTGAGGAGGAGGGGGAGGAGGAGGAGGCACAGCAAACACGAGGCACAACATCCTCTGTGACCAACCGTAGCACTAGCCAGTCCAAGGCATCACATGTCAGAGCTGCTCCGGTGCAGAGCGCTGTTGTCTCAAAGAACACATGCAGGAACTCTGCTGTCTGGGAGTTCTTTAAGAAATGTGCAGCAGACCCCACCGTTGCTATTTGTAATCTATGTCAGAGGAGGCTGAAGCGTGGGATAAACACCGGATGCTTGGGTACCACGTGCTTGAGGCGACATATGAACAAGTGCCACACATCCCGTTGGGGCAAAACTTTGCGTAGGTCCTCCTCCTCCTCATCTGTCTCTACCCACACTGTATGTCCTGCCATGCAATTGCCTACAACCTCCACCGACAGGGATGATGCTACAGTAACGGATGTACCAGCAGGTCCTTCCTCACAATGTGACATCATCCCAGTAGCTGAAGATTTACGCAGTCAGATTACGTTGCCGCAGCTGCTATACCAGCACTATACCAGCACGTGGAAGACAATGTTATCCAGTCATTGGGAAAGGCAGTCAGCAGCAAGGTGCATGTGTCACGGATCCCTCTGATTACCAAAAGTGTGGTCCCTTTACGCAGACCGCTCTCTACCCTTCCGATCCTTGAATGGTCGGCAAAACTAGGAAGACAATTAACCAGACAATAGATAAACAAGGGGTAACACCAGACAGAGGTATGGAATAGAGTATTGTCACGAATCCTTCTGACTACCAAGATATTGATCTCTTTATGTAGCTCCCTTTCTACTCTTCCGATCCTTGAATGGTCGGCAAAGCTATATAGACAATGAAGCAGGTAACAGATAAAGAAAGGGAAACACCAGACAGGGGTACAGAACAGATCACAAGTCCTCCCTAGGACTTTAGTAATAGCAGAGGTAATCTGATGCGTGCTTAGGGTGCCACATAGACTGACCTCGGTACCAACGTTAAGGGCAGAACCTAGAGCAGAGTAAATGCCAATACCAGGGGTTATACACAGGAGGGTTCGTTTGCCAATGCCAAGAGTCATACACAGGAGGGTTCGTTTGCCAATGCCAAGGGTCATACACAGGAGGGTTCGTTTGCCAATGCCAAGGGTCATACACAGGAGGGTTCGTTTGCCAATGCCAAGGGTCATACACAGGAGGGTTCGTTTGCCAATGCCAAGGGTCATACACAGGAGGGTTCGTTTGCCAATGCCAAGGGTTATACACAGGAGGATTCGTTTGCCAATGCCAAGGGTCATACACAGGAGATAGCCAAATACACAAGAGCTCTGCGGGAGGTGAATACCACGTCAGGGCACCGGTGTAATGGTGATACTGGGTTTTAAACCCGGCGGGTCCGCGTCATAACACCAGGCCCCGCCCCTCGGCGTCCCACGTGGGCGCACCGGAAGCGTTTACATTCGGCGCCTGGCCAGCGAGCAGCGAGGAAGCTGCTGCCAGGCGCCCCATCCCCTGACCCACCGTGACAGAACCCCCCCTCCAGGGGCGGCCACTGGACGACCCCCAGGGGCACGGGGGTGCGCCAAATAGAAGGCCTTCACTAGCCTAGGAGCATGGACTTCCGCAGCCGGTACCCAAGAACGATCCTCCGGACCGTAACCCACCCAATCGACCAAGTACTGCAAAGACCCCCTAGACATCCTGGCACCCAGAATGGCCTTAACTTCGAACTCCTCCTCGCCCTCCACAGAGACAGGAGGCGGTGGAGTATGGACTTTGGTGTACCGGTTACATAACAACGGCTTCAAAAGGTTTACATGAAATACATTGTGTATTTTAAAATGGGGGGGTAACGCCAAAGCATAGGAGACAGGGTTGAGTCGCCGTAGAATCTTATAGGGACCGATATACCTAGGAGCCAACTTCATGGAAGGCACTAAGAGCTTGATGTTACGTGAAGACAGCCAAACCCTGTCCCCAACTTGATACACGGGTGCCTGCCTCCTGTGTCTGTCGGCCTTAGTTTTCTGGATGGCACTACTCTCCTCCAGTGCCCGTCTCACTCTCCCCAAGTCTCTTTCAATGATGCCAGTTGCTCATCTAAAGCAGGAATCGTGGTATCAGGAAACGTGGCGGGGAGCACGGGAGGATCAAAACCATAAACAGCGAAGAAAGGAGAATGTCCTGTGGATTCACTCACTGCGCTGTTCAAGCATATTCTGCCCATGGTAGCAGGTCTGACCAGTTATCTTGTTGTTCTGATATAAAACACCTCAGATATTTCTCTATGTTTTGGTTGGCTCGTTCTGCTGCTCCGTTGGTCTGGGGGTGATAAGCCGAAGAGAAAGAGAGGTCTATCCCTACGTTCTTACAAAACCCTCTCCAGAATCCGGAGATGAATTGGGTCCCCCTATCAGAGACTATCTCCAGAGGGACACCGTGTATGCGGACCACGTTGGCAATGAATATGGGCACCAGTTCAGCTGCCGAAGGTAGTTTGCGAAGAGGAACATAGTGACCCATCTTGGAAAATCGATCTATGATCGTAAGTATCACTGTATTCCCTCTTGACTCAGGTAACTCTACTATAAAATCCATGGCTACATGTGACCAGGGTCGTTCGGGGATTGGCAAGGGCTGGAGTAAGCCAATGGGTGCTGTTTTGGGACTTTTCTGCCTTGTGCACACTTCGCACACGGCAATGTAATCTTTGACATCTCGGCGCAACGTGGGCCACCAGAGGAGTTTACTGATACTAGACACAGTCTTGGTGATACCCATATGCCCGGAAGTTTTATTATCATGATAGATGTTAAGTACTTCCTCTCTTTCGTTCTCAGGTACAAAGAGTCTCGCAGGAGGTTTTCCCCCAGGAGCTGCGCCCTGGACGGTCTGCAACCTTTTCATTAGAGGAGACGAGACACTAATCGTGGTAGCGGCTATAATCCTTTCCTGGGGTACAATGGGATGCTGATCTTGGATATTATGTTCATAAGACTCATACTGTCTCGACAATGCGTCTGCTTTAATGTTTCTGGACCCAGGTCTATAGGTAAGCACGTAATTAAAACTTGAAAGAAACAATGACCATCTCGCTTGTCTGGAATTTAAACGTTTGGCATCTCCAATGTACGTGAGATTCTTATGGTCGGTTATGATAACGATGGGGTCCTTAGACCCTTCTAATAAGTATCTCCATTCGGCCAAGGCCGCGATGACTGCTAACAATTCTCTATTTCCAATGTCATAGTTCTTCTCTGCCGGGGACAACTTCCGAGAATAGAAGCCGCATGGATGCAAGGGTTGTCAGGAGCCTCCCTTTGGGACAAGACTGCACCAAGACCTAGTTCGGAGGCGTCAACTTCTACTTGGAAAGGCAGAGCCGGATCTGGATGTCCGGAACAAGGGCAGTAGTAAAAGCTTGCTTTAGTGCCTCAAAGGCTTGAGTGGCTTGAGGTGTCCATTTCTGATTTCCCACCCCTTTCTTTGTCATAGCCGTGAGGGGGGCCACCAAGGCCGAAAAATCTTTAATGAACCTTCGGTAATAGTTCGTAAACCCCAGAAACCTCTGAATGGCTTTAAGTCCTTGGGGTAGAGGCCAGTCAAGAATAGCTGAGAGCTTCTTAGGATCCATTTGAAAACCCCCAGGAGTTATTATATAACCAAGGAATTGCACAGTTACTATGTCGAATAGACATTTTTCTAGCTTACAGTACAATCCAGCCTTCAATAGTTTTTTCAACACTTGTTTCACGTGGACATGATGAGTGTCCACATCAGGAGAGTATATCAGGATATCATCCAGATATACTATGACGAATTCTTGCAGAAATTCCCTTAGAGTGTCGTTTATAAGGTCCTGGAAGACGGCTGGCGCATTACACAACCCAAAAGGCATCACCAGGTATTCATAATGCCCGCTACGTGTATTAAAAGCCGTTTTCCATTCGTCTCCCTTTTTAACCCTGACCAGGTTGTACGCTCCGCGTAAATCAAGCTTCGTATAGACACGAGCCCCTTTTAATCGGTCGAACAATTCTGTTATGAGAGGTATGGGATATGCATTTCTTATAGTGATCCTATTCAAACCCCTATAGTCGATGCAAGGTCGCAGATCTCCCTCTTTCTTGGAAACAAAAAAGAAACCTGCTCCTGCTGGAGAGGAGGACCGTCTAATGAATCCTCGTTCCAGATTCTCCCTTATGTATTCCTCCATAATGTCGTTCTCTCTTTGTGATAAAGGGTATACGTGACCCCTAGGAGGCATCGTACCAGGGAGTAAATCAATGGCACAGTCATATGGACGATGTGGTGGTAGGACCTCAATCCTGGCTTTAGAGAACACCTCCTTTAATGCCAAGTAACATTCAGGAACCTCTGTGGACAAAGGAGGGGCTGTGGCAATATTGAGGCTACCAATCACATTAACTCTGCCTAGGCACTTAGACTGACAACTCTGACCCCAACATTTTATGTCTCTCTGGACCCAATCGACAACTGGGTTGTGCTCTGTTAGCCATGGAAACCCAAGAACGACAGGACATGAGGGTGATTCAATAATTTGAAATCTTATTGTTTCCTGGTGCAAAACTCCTGTTTTCATACATACATCGACTGTGTCGTGAGTGATATGTGGACATGACAGGGGTTTACCATCTATGGCCTCCACCATTAGAGGTCTTTCCTTGAGAACCAGAGGTAGGAGGTTTTTGGCAGCAAAATTCTTATCCATAAAATTGCCTGAGGCCCCAGAGTCTAAGAACGCCTCAGTCTTGAGGTGAACCCCCTCCCAGGTTAGGGAGATCGGTAACAGAATCCTGGATTTTTTTTTTTCATTAGCCACAAAGGAGGCATACAGAGAACCGATAACCTGGGTGTTTCCTGTTCTGAATCCTACTTTGCTATGTTCAGCCCTGCTAACCCTGGGTCTCTGAGGACATTGAAGGCGGAAGTGATCTGCCCCTGCACAATAGAAGCAGAGCCCCTTTTCTTTTCTGTGCGCTCTTTCTGCTTCTGAAATACCTGTCTTCCTATTTGCATGGGTTCAACGACTGGCAAATCTGTTTTCAATTCTCCGAACCACCTGATGTACTGGTGTGTCTGGGTAACGAGGGTAAAGGAGTAAGACCCTTCTGGGTCTTCTCTGGGGGGTCTCCTTTCCCTGATTTGATCGTCCATGGCTATACAGAAATCTATCAGGTGGTCCAGACTTTCTGGTAATTTTAAGGGAGCCAGCTCAAACATAAAAGCCTCGTTCAAGCTTCGGTAAAGGCTAAGGTTAAAACGTCGTTCGGCCAAAGTACCTCAGAAGTCAAAGTTTTAAACTCTATGGCATAATCGGCGACCCTCTTACTACCTTGTTTGATGTGAAACAAGGACCTACCCGCATTGGTAGCCCCTCTAGAGGGATCAAAGGTACGTCTTAACTCAGAGGTAAAACCCTCATAGTCATAAATGATGGGTTTCTTATTTTCCCACAACGGCGTAGCCCACAATAAAGCTTTTTCTGTTAAATGATTAATCAGATATCCTACTTTGGCTTTATCAGACATACAAGAACCTGGATTGTTCTCAAACAAGATCTCGAGTTGAGTCAAAAACCCCCGACATAGGCTTGGTGTACCATCATAGCGTAGGGGTGCCTTCATACTAAGCCTATGTCCTTCAGGGGGGACGGAACTGACCCTAGGTAACGCTGGATCTGGAGGGTTTGTGGTACCTGTATTGGACCGATTTAACAGGGTTTGCAGAGCGAGAGAAATCTGGTCCATCCTATGGTCCTGTTCCTCTTGTCTGGCTGCGATACGTGCCAGCTGGTTAGAGAGGTCTGCGGGATCCATTGGCCCTGACGTAATGTCACGGATCCCTCTGATTACCAAAAGTGTGGTCCCTTTACGCAGACCGCTCTCTACCCTTCCGATCCTTGAATGGTCGGCAAAACTAGGAAGACAATTAACCAGACAATAGATAAACAAGGGGGGTAACACCAGACAGAGGTATGGAATAGAGTATTGTCACGAATCCTTCTGACTACCAAGATATTGATCTCTTTATGTAGCTCCCTTTCTACTCTTCCGATCCTTGAATGGTCGGCAAAGCTATATAGACAATGAAGCAGGTAACAGATAAAGAAAGGGAAACACCAGACAGGGGTACAGAACAGATCACAAGTCCTCCCTAGGACTTTAGTAATAGCAGAGGTAATCTGATGCGTGCTTAGGGTGCCACATAGACTGACCTCGGTACCAACGTTAAGGGCAGAACCTAGAGCAGAGTAAATGCCAATACCAGGGGTATACACAGGAGGGTTCGTTTGCCAATGCCAAGAGTCATACACAGGAGGGTTCGTTTGCCAATGCCAAGGGTCATACACAGGAGGTTTCGTTTGCCAATGCCAAGGGTCATACACAGGAGGGTTCGTTTGCCAATGCCAAGGGTCATACACAGGAGGGTTCGTTTGCCAATGCCAAGGGTCATACACAGGAGGGTTCGTTTGCCAATGCCAAGGGTTATACACAGGAGGATTCGTTTGCCAATGCCAAGGGTCATACACAGGAGATAGCCAAATACACAAGAGCTCTGCGGGAGGTGAATACCACGTCAGGGCACCGGTGTAATGGTGATACTGGGTTTTAAACCCGGCGGGTCCGCGTCATAACGCCAGGCCCCGCCCCTCGGCGTCCCACGTGGGCGCACCCGGAAGCGTTTACATTCGGCGCCTGGCCAGCGAGCAGCGAGGAAGCTGCTGCCAGGCGCCCCATCCCCTGACCCACCGTGACAGCATGTCACTTTAGACACGTGGTCCAGCAAGCATGGACAGTGTCGTTACATTTCCTTCACGGCACACTGGGTAACCTTGATTGCAGCTGGGAGGGATCCAAGACGGGGCTCTGTGCTGGAGCTTGTTCATACACCACGCCTCCAGAAAGCTGCTTGTATGAGGTCTGTCTGGTCCACCACCACCACCTCTTCCTCCTCCTCCTCCTTCTCTGTCTCTGGCGAAGTGGCAGTAAAACCCACGCCTGACAGGTTCTACGCAATGGCTCAAGCAAAAAGATGCCATACTGTGCTTGAGCTGGTTTGTTTAGGGGACAGGAGCCACACCGGGTCAGAAATTTTGTCAGCTCTGCAGGGGCAGGTGCAGAGATGGTTTACACCACGCCAGCTTGAGCTGGGAATGATCGTCTGCGATAATGGCAGCAACCTTCTCTCCGCCCTACGCAAGGGTAAATTGACGCATGTACCATGCCTAGCACACGTCCTAAATCTGGTGG
This sequence comes from Leptobrachium leishanense, assembly GCA_009667805.1. Classification (NCBI taxonomy): domain Eukaryota; kingdom Metazoa; phylum Chordata; class Amphibia; order Anura; family Megophryidae; genus Leptobrachium; species Leptobrachium leishanense. The sequence goes on along the minus strand of CM019068.1, from coordinate 150,528,530 downwards.
TACAGCGTTTCCTAACCAAGTACCCAGGGCTGCCAGAGCTTCTCATCCAGGCCAGAAAAGTCTTCAGACGGTCATTCCCAGAAAGCGTTCGCCTGGCAGAAATTCAAAGAGAATTCCACCTTCCCACAAACCGTCTGATCTGTGACATGCCCACCAGGTGGAACTCGACATTAGCAATGCTGCAGCGTCTGCACAAGCAGCAGAGGGCCATCAACGAGTACCTGTGTGAGTATGGCACAAGGACAGGTTCAGGTCAACTTGTTCCCCCCCCCCCGCAGTGGCTGATGATCAAGGATGCATGCACTGTACTGTCACCATTTGAGGAGGCAACGAGGATGGTGAGCAGGGACAGTGCATGCATCAGTGACACAATTCCTTTAGTGTTCCTGCTGGAGCACACTCTGCAGGGAATTATAGATGTGGCACTAGAGGCAGAGCAGCGGGAGGAAGAGGAGGCCTTCCCTAGCTCTCAAGGCCCCAGTCTTTCCGCAGACAGCATTCCAGCGGGTCCTACTCAGATCAGACAGGAGGAGGATGAGGAGGAGGAGGACTATTTAAGTAGTGGGGGCATTGAAGGTGGGGATTCCTCAAGGCAGTGTTTTGTGTGCCCAGAAACAGAAGGGCTTGTGCGTGACTGGGAGGAGGAAGTGCACGATACGGTCATCCTCATTGGCCAGCTAATGCCACCTCCAACCTACGCTGCATGGGCTCCCTAATGATGCAAAGCCTGCTAAAGGACCCCAGGATTCGTGCTATCAAGGAGAGGGATCATTACTGGTTGGCAACCCTTCTTGATCCACGATACAAGGGGAAAGTTGCAGAGCTCATCCTGCCCGCACAGAGGGAGCACAGGATGACAAAACTTGAGGACGCTCTAAAGCGAAACTTGTGTAACACCTTTCCAGGCACTGTTAGATTACCAAGTGCTGACACACGTGCTTCTGAGGCTGCAGGTGATCAGAGGAATAGCGGTGAAGGCCAGCGCCGCTTGACTGATGTATTTTTAAATTTTTTTAGTCCTCGACACCCAGGGACGTCAAATGTAGGCACCCATTGCCAGCATCTTCACCATATGGTGCAGGACTACCTAGGGGCAAGGGCAGACCTGGATAGCTTTCCAGCAGATGATCCACTGGCTTACTGGGTGTTGAGATTGGATCACTGGCCAGAACTTAGCCAATATGCTATGCAGCTACTAGGTTGCCCTTCATCTAGCGTGCTTTCCGAAAGGACGTTCAGTGCCGCTGGAGGTTTTGTCACAGACAAAAGAGTGCGTCTGTTCACCGACTCTGTAGACCGGCTGACATTTATAAAAATGAATCAGTCCTGGATCAGCAGCTGCCAATCCCCTGATGCTGAAGTAATAGATAGGGGATGTCCTCTTCTGAATTCACAAAACCTCCAGCACTGAACTCTTCCACAATACCACAAAAGGGTTACGGTGTGAAGGCACTTGCTGCCATGATCTGGCTGCACTGACGCCCATTAAAAAAAACACTTTTCAATATAGGACCACATGGTCCACCCCTGCACTCTTCCACAATACCACAGAGGGGTTACTGTATGATGATACTTGATGGCCTGGCATTAAAGTCACAATATCTGGGTGCACTGACGCCCATTAACAGATAAAAAACTTTTCAATATAGGACCACATGGTCCACCCCTGCACTCTTCCACAATACCACAGAGGGGTTACTGTATGATGATACTTGCTGGCCTGGTATTAAAGGCACAATATCTGGGTGCACTGACGCCCATTAACAGATCAAAAACTTTTCAATATAGGACCACATGGTCCACCCCTGCACTCTTCCACAATACCACAGAGGGGTTACTGTATGATGATACTTGATGGCCTGGCATTAAAGTCACAATATCTGGGTGCACTGACGCCCATTAACAGATAAAAAAAAACACTTTTCAATATAGGACCGCATGGTCCACCCCTGCACTCTTCCACAATACCACAGATGGGTTACTGTAGGATAGTACTTGCATGCCTGGCACTAAAGGCACAATATCAGGGTGCACTGAAATTGACGCCTGTATCAGATTCATATCCTCAGAGGGGTTACGATGTGACGGCACTGTTGCCGACGCTAAAAGCCCAATTTTAAAGCACCTATTGTTACTTTCATCCAAAGCCTGCATAAGTTTCACAACAATTTAGCCCAAAAAAACACTAAACTTTTTCTGCGCGTCCTAAAATGTCTTTTCATACAGGCTGCCGCCCCAAGCAGTTGTTTATGGATACATTAAAGGAAAAGCATTTACCGTCATATGAAACATCATTTATTTGTTTTTAAGTGTTTTTATACATCCTAGAAATCCGCCACTTCACGGGCAAGTTATGGGGACCTCCTAGGCACGATATTTGAAGGAATTTTTCGTTTTTATTTTTAACCCTTATTTCATAGAAAACTCACTGTCCCTTTCAAAACTTTTTTTTAAAACTTTTTGTCCTTGTTTCCTGTCCCCCAGGGCACTATCCGGACCCCCATACACCTTTTATGGCAAATATGTAGCATATATGCCCTCTTGGAGGGCACTCTAAAAAAACATATTTTCAGCCCCATTGACTTGCATGGGGGTTCGGGTTTGGGTTCGGGTTCGGGTTCAGTCCCGAACAAATGGGAAGTTCGGGTTCGGCTCGAACCGAACTTGGGGAGTGTTCGGCTCATCCCTAATGATCAGAGGAATAGTGGTGAAGGCCAGGGCCGCTTGACTGATGCCTTTTTAAAAAATTTTTAGTCATGACGCCCAGGGGCGTCAAATGTAGGCACCCATTGCCAGCGTCTTCACCGTATGGTGCAGGACTACCTAGGGGCAAGGGCAGACCTGGATACCTTTCCAGCAGATGATCCACTGGCTTAGTGAGTGTTGAGATTGAATCACTGGGCAGAACTTAGCCAATATGCTATGCAGCTACTAGGTTGCCCTTCATCCAGCGTGCTTTCTGAAGGGACGTTCAGTGCTGCTGGAGGTTTTGTCACAGATGAAAGAGTGCGTTTGTCCACCGACTCTGTAGACCGGCTGACATTTATAAAAATGAATCAGTCTGGGATCAGCAGCTATCAATCCCCTGATGCTGACGTAAGGGAATAGATCGGGGATTTCTTCTGCATTCACAAAATCTCCACCACTGAACTCCTACACAATACCACAAAGGGGTTACGGTGTGAAGGCACTTGCTGCCACCAAAGGCAAAATATTTGGGTGCACTGACACGGACACCTATATTATCAGATTTATATCATTTTAATTTTTTGGACCGCAGGGTCAAACCCTGCACTCTTCCACAATACCACAAAAGGGTTACGATGTGAAGGCACTTGCTGCCACCAAAGGCAAAATATTTGGGTGCACTGACGCCTGTACCAGATTCATATCATTTTAATATTTGACCGCAGGGTCCAACCCTGCACTCTTCCACAATACCACAAAAGGGTTACGGTGTGACGGCACTGTTGCCAACGCTAAAAGCCCAAATTTAAAGCATCTATTGTTACTTTCATCCAAAGCCTGCATAAGTTTCACCATAATTTAGCCAAAAAAACTCACTAAACTTGTTCTGTGTGTCCTAAATTGTCTCCTCTTATAATACAGACTGCCACCCCAAGCAGTTATGAATAGATTAAAGGAAAACCGTTTACCGTAATTTGAAATGTGATTTTTGTTTTGTTTTTATGTTTCTATACATCCTAGAAATCCGCCACTTCACGGACAAGTTATGGGGACCTCCTAGGCACGATATTTGAAGGAATTTTTCATTTTTATTTTTAACCCTTATTTCATGGAAAACTCACTGTTCCTTTAAAAACTTTTTTATTTAAACTTTTTGTCCTTGTTTCCTGTCCCCCAGGGCACTACCCAGACCCCCATACACCTTTTATGGCAAACATCTTGCATATATGCCCTCTTGGAGGGCACTCTAAAAATTTTACTTTTGAGTCCCCTTGACTTGCATTGAGTTTGGTTCGTGTTCGCGTTCGATCTCGAACTTTTGAAATTGTTCGAGTTCGAATGCGAACCGAACACGGGGGTGTTCGGCTCATCCCTAATGAGGAAGAGCCAGTAGCTGTAACCCACCACTATCCTGACGAAACACAACCACTTCAACCTACCTCTACCTTTGAACCCATTCACCATCAATCAAGCACTGCAGCTCCACCAGTAGAACCCAATCCACCAGTTTCCGACACCTCCTTCACCCCCGGCTTGAGAGAATTCTATGGCTCTTTGAAGTCTGAGCTTGAGGACACAACCATGCCCTAAATGTTTTTATAATATTTTTTGTTAATAGTTAAATAAGAGTTTATAATCCGTTAAATGTGTTAATTTATTTTGTTATATTTTGTACATGTTTGTAATGTTCAATCAAATCGCTCAAAGTTCTGGGAGAAAAAAATGCTGGCACACCACCTTGAGCCACTTTTATTTTATTTATTTTAATTTAATTCTTTTTACTATGTGCATTTTTTCTATTTAATATTATATATTTTATATTTAATCATAAATGTTGCATTCCGTGTTGCAAAAAGTTATGATAAAAATATCTAAAAATTGGTTTACAGTTCATAAACCAAATAAAATGACTTTTATATACCCCTACTGTAGTGTCTGTAATTTTATCTTTATTTATGTATCATATACGTGGTGGTTGTATATCAAGAGGCAGTGGTGACTTGCAGAAATGCAGGCTTTACTTAGGGGAGTTCAACACTAAAGATTCATAACATACAGACACATGAATACAGCAATCAACAGAGATGAAGGAAGGAAAAATCATAGAGGAGACAACAGGAAAAACTAAGAACTTCCTTCCTGTAGCTGTACCAACAAGATAAGGCATATCCAAGCAGTTATCTGGAGTGTAACAGGCTCAGTGCCATCTACAGTTCAGGTGCCATTCACATATTTATATGGTACAGTACATGCTCTTGTATTTCCAACACCGCAACGGTATGTGCGTACTTATATGACATTCAGCTTCTTTTGGACGAAACCGTGACAATCTTTTGGTAATGCCTTGGTGATGGCATCTGCAGTCATCTCTTCTGATGTGCAATACTGAAGGTCAATAATTCCTTGCTCTTGCCTGTCTCTGAGCCAATGATATCTTACATCAATGTGCTTGGTTCTGGTGTTGACCCTTTCTGTTTGTCTTCGAGGATGATTATGGGTTTCGACATGTCCAGTCCCATATCTAGTAGAAGCTGGCGAATCCAAATTGTTTCTTGACATGCATGTGCTGCTGCTATCCTCTGGAGTCTTCCTCTCTGCTTTCAAACATGCTCTGATCACCCCATTCTAAAAAAGCCATCCCTTGACCCCACCTCCCTCTCGGAATACCATCCCATCTCTCTGCTACCTTTTGCCTCCAAAATCCTAGAACGCCTGGTCTATAACCAGCTCACCAGTTTTCTTGCTGCTCTTTACTCGATCCGCACCAATCTGGTATTCGCTCCCAGCGCTCTACTGAGACGGCTCTGACCAAGGTGACTAATGATTTAGCTGCTGCTAAAACCAAAGGTCACTTCTCCTTGCTTATTCTTCTTGACCATTCTGCTGCATTTGACACTGTTGACCACCCTCTCCTGCTCCTCACGCTGTGCTAGCTTGGTCGCAGTGATGCCACTCTCTCCTGGTTCTCTTCCTATCTCTCTCTTCGCTCCTTCATTGTCTCCTTTGCTGGTGCCTCTTCACCACCTGTTCCGCTTTCAGTTGGGGTACCCCAAGGCTCTATTCTGGTTCCTCTGCTCTTCTAAATTTATACTGCCTCGCTGGGCAACCTCATGTCTTCCTTTGGATTTATTTATCATCTCTATGCTGACGACACCCAAATCTACCTTTCCTCTCCCGATCTCTTCTCCTCTGGTGTTGGACTGTATCACAGCCTGCCTCTCAGCTGTCTCCAACTGGATGACAGCGTCTGCCCCTTCTTTTGACTATGGTAGTGAAGGACTTATGAATTCTCTCGAGCTGCTTAACCCCTTCAGACCCAGGAGCACCATAATGAACAACACGTTTCTTGGTTTTAACCATTGAAGTTTGAGCATTTCTCTCCCATGAGTTGTCTAGTAACCGTCAAGGCTCGAATGAATGAATCAGAGCAGAATTGAATTAAAGTCGAAGAAGACGGCCATGATGCTCAGCTACAACAGGGAGAGGAGAAAGCATCTTTTACACAGGTTAAATATGAATTTGATCTCATTTCAGGCAGTAATTTTTTGAGCTGCATGTAATTTTAATATGTTGACTTTAACCCCTTCACAAGCAAGGGAGTTTCCAAAGAGCTCAGTGTCAGGAACCAGTGGCTTTTTGGAAAATCATTGTAGCGCTCACTCCCGGAGGAGCCGCTGAAAATGAACCACGGGTCAGTCTTCCCGCACTAGGGAATAAATATACTCCAACACAGTTGTGAGTTTTTATCATTTAAATAGTTTACTAAAATATTTGAGCAGATGTTGAAACACGGTATTCACAAGTATTATTACAGTATTTTCGTATTACGGCAAACGCGCAGCGGAAAAAGAACGAAACACGAGGCTTCGTATTTCGGAAAATAAAATATTCGCGACGAACATAAAACAACAATGCAATTTCCCGATAGTTCAGAAAAAGGGACACGTAGCAAAACCCCAAACATAGAATCCCTTCGTATTACGATAAACGCGCAACGGAAAAAGAGGAAAAATATATTCGGAACGTATCTTTATTTTTAACCCCTTGCTCCGATTCATAAAAGAAAATGAGTCCTGCACAAGTTAAGTCCCAGAAGATGAAAGGTGTATATGTGTGTGTGGTACCCGGGTACTGTTCAACTGGCCAGTGAGTTTATTTAAGGAAAATCTTCGACTAGTAAGTTGGGGCCCTGTGGACTTTAAAGAGAAAACAGCAGCTTGACCTTTAATCACAAACAGCCTTGGAGGCCTCTCACCCATCCGACGCAGGCTTTAGGCTCCGCTGACCCAGGACGTCTCTCCTCCGGATTTTGACTGGGGATACTAGCGGCCGGATCCGTTGTCTAACATTTTGCAGCTTGTCCAGCTCACCGCCTGCTCTCCATTCAATTCCGCCGGTCTGCAGCAGTGTCTCGGCTCTGGCGAGTCTCCTTCTCCTCAGGCTAGGTGACCCAAACCGGAACAACAGGTCTCCCTCGGGCTTTGGGCCTAGATTCTCCCGCGATCTCCTCGGTGCGTCTGCTTTCTCCGCTTCCCTGGCGCGCTCTCCAACTTTCTCCACGAGGCAGAGGATGTAAGTGTCCAGTCCCCACCCACTTCCTGTCTTCTTGCAAAGCATGCCGGGCATTGTAGTCCCAACGTCCAGTATCTCTGATCACGATAGTCTCCATCTTGTGGCCAAAAATAGGTACTGCCACAGCAAGATTTTTAACACGCTACATCATTTTGAATTAATTATACAGTAAGAAATATTTGGGAATATTCCTTACTGTAATAACCAATTTGTGGGCAGCACATGCAGCCATCTACTGGCCAAATGCAGTTACTGCAGGTAGAATGGCAGCTGGTGTCTCTGTGTATTATCAGCTGGGAAGGTCTATTAGACACTTTCCTGGTGGAATTTTACCAGTTTTGGCACCTCGGGCATCATGCGCAGGGTGCTGAAACCTTAGGGTCGTGTTCTGGAGCCCAAATGCAAGTGAAATTAGTTTGCATCAAATGAATTTGATTTGCTTTAGCCCTGCTCAGCTGCAGATTGAGAGAACTCGATACTGGACACCTAATAGTGCCTTTCGAAGACTGAAGTTATCTTGATCTCAGGAGTGAAGGGGTTAAAATGGTCAGCATCCATCATAATTTACATCAGGGAATGAATGCTGCTGAGGTTCTGGAAAGACCCTCTAGTCAGGGCTAGATTTACATCTCGGCAGGAGCCCGTAAGCACAAAAATCTAGAACGCCCCTCCCCAGAAAAGAAATTGAGAGAGATAATTTTTTACGGTTTTTCCTGGGGGGCACATTACACATAAATCCAATTTTTAAGAATTATTAATTATTTTTTTCTAAATTGTATTCTTACATTATATAAAATTTTAATGAAAATATGTTTGGTTTTACATTTATTTTTACAGGTTTTAGTTTTACAGAGAAAGGGGTCCACCACAGGGGGTGGGGTGCCAAAACTAAAAGAAAAAATAAGAATTTTTTATTGGTAGTATTCTTATTATTTTTCTTTACATTTTATATACTTTAACGGAGGACAGTGTCAAACACAGCACCTTGCTGTGTAACATAAATAAATAAATAATACAAAAATGGAAATAAATTCTAATTTTCCAGAGCAAGGCACCCCCTTGTGATGGGCACCTGCCTACTTTGACCAATAGTAAATCCGGCGCTACGGCTACTGTGACAAATGCAACATTCACCTACGCTTGGTTCCGGGC
>CM019068.1:150382293-150520018 GCA_009667805.1 Leptobrachium leishanense | reverse complement strand
TCCTTCTCTCTCTACCATGTGATTGGTGTTCTGTAAAAAAATGCCATATTGTCTTGGTTCACTTGTATTCCATATGATGAAGTTGTTATTTTCCCGCCAAAAATCCTTGTTAAAGCCACTTTCATGGAGGTAAACTTCAACTCCGTGCAAGCTGTTAATGCTAGCTGTCTGTTTTTTTCATCGAGACAAGCCGTGTCTAGGAGTTTAAAAGCCAGAATAGCATCAGGCAGCACCATATCATACTTTTTCATCCGATTATATCGCTGTTCAAAATCAATTATATAGTCCGCCATAGAAACAGAGCTATCCTTTGTTATACTGTCAAAGTTAGAATAGGCTTCATAGGCCCTCCTCATTAACGCTTCCATACCAGTTTCGCTGTCCAAGTCCTCCGCACAAATTTCCAATGCCATTTCACGAGCTCTCCCTTCAAGTCCCAAAGCAACAGCAAGGGCCTGCTTCTTCTTGTCAAGGTCTGTGACCCGCATCCAGATACTAACTTCATTTTTCCAGCTTTCATATGGCCTGGCTTCATCAAATTTCGTTGGAACTTTATAATTGGAAACCATCCTCTGCTACCAATGTTACTCAGAATAAACACAACGTTTATGATCATAGAAGTTTCTTTTTATTCTTCTCACTCCAGTGTTCTCCTCACCGCATACAAAACAACAGACACCTCAGCACTTTCTGTCAGCCGTAATAAACCTAGCAGAGGAGCCAAGTACCGTAATGAACATAGTAAAAGGGAATTAACAAAAAGCACCGAATTGACCTCGCTGAGTTTGACCAAACTGAAAAAAAATAGCCAATAGGAGGTTAAAGCTAGAAAATGTAATAAAAAATGTGTCTTAATAATAAAAAGGTCCTTTAAAACATAATAAAAAGGCCTGTTTAAAAATAAAGTCTTTTAAAAATGAAAAATTACAAAAAGGTCTTTTAAAAATAATAAATGGTCTTTAACCCTTTCGCTGCTGAGGCATTTCAGACCTCCGTGCTGAGGTCATTTTTACTGCTTTCGCTCATCATGTTTAACTGCATTTTGAAGCCATATTTTAATATATGACCCAGACATATTATAGATCGTTCTTTCCGGCACACTCGGCAGATTCATAATATGTTATTATTATATGTATACGTCATGTCCTGTCTGTATATTATAACAAACAATGCAATAAAATTAGAATTTTCAATAATTTACAATGTGTAAAGTGTTTTTTTTTCACATTTTAACATGCGAGCACTTGCGGTTATATTTTCTATGGGGTGCGCTTGTTAAAAAAGTTACAAATGGGGACTCGTTACATTTTTTTTGGGAAAAATTTCGCTATTTTTAACATACGCACCGCATACAAAAATCGTTAGTGCAGCATCATTGTTCACATTATAATTGAAATGGGAACAATATTGCTGCATTAACAAAACAAAAAAACCTTTGTGTATTTTTTTTTTTAAAATATTTTTTGATTTTTATTTATTTAAAAAAAAAAAACTTTTTACATGGTCAGGTTTGGTATCTTTGGAAAGGCCATGCTCTGGCCGATCCAACAATATCAAACATTAAACCCTAGCTGCCACGGATCGGGAGATCATTGGAACTCCCTATCTCCACCATTGGTGGCAGCTAGGGGTTAACTCCAGGACTGGCATCATCGTGCTATGCACGATGACGCCAGTCCTCAGGGGGAGTTCCCGGAGGCTTGGCCGACATCCAAGATGTCAGTCAGCTCCGCGAGAGGATCACAATCCGGCACTTTTCAGCGCCGAATCGTGATCCGGCTCCCCAGGGGTTAATGTCAGGCACCGTTTGGAAGGGCAAGCTGTGCCCTTCCAAACTGTGCCTGCCTTAACCCTGTGGCCCCCGGCGATCGGGAGGGAGGTCCGAAGGACCTACCCCCTCCCTTTCAGGCGCCTCCTCCGCACACGCGGGGGGCACCTGAATTAGATGTCATTGCCCCGCCGCAAAGACATCTAATGTCCCAGCCGGGGTCCCGGAGTGCTGGGCTGACATCCAAGATGTCAGCCCGCACCGGGGGGGGGGGCACAGCAATCGGACGGAATCCTGGCCGATTGCTGCCTCCTGTGCATGGACGCGCTCAGCGCGTCCATAGCACAGGAGAACCACTTGGCTGGACGTGCTGAGCGCGTCCATAGCAGCCAAGTGGTTAATAAAAAAAAAATTAAAAAGGATATTTCATTGAGTACATTGAAACCTATGGGATTCGAATGTTTAAGTCCTTCACTGATTTCACCTCTGTGCGCTGAGCTCCTTTTTACCGTTTTGGGCTCATGTTTAAACGCGATTTGAAGCCACGTTTTATTATATGACCCAGATATACTATATATCCTTTTTTTTTTTTTGGCAGGCGCGGCAGATTCATAATATATCATTATTATATGTAGAATTCAAGCTCCAGTTTCCTGCACCCCATCCAGCATCACCAGCAGTGGGGATTTTGAATTTCCAGGCTGCTGGTTATCAGATCGGTCAATTAGTGATGTCACACACAGAGAGCGGCTGACGTCACCCTATGGGACCAATCGCTGTAGCGAGCGTGCTCAGAAAGGCAGCAATGGATCAGATCTGTGCATGCGCATGCAGCTCTGATCTATCGCTCTGCGCAGGTGCTATGAAACTTGTGTATGTAAAGTGCATAAGTCCGTAGCACTGCCCAATTTGTGTTTCCTTTGCTACACAAGTTGTATAGGAACACAAATTGCGTGGAAAAGCTTCAAAAACCATTAAAAAATTAAAATAATACTAAAAAATAATTGTGCAGAGGCTGTCAGCAGGATCTACCCCACTATTTAATGGCAAAAACCCAGAAACTCTATAGGGGATATTCAGCATTTTCACAAAAACGATGGGCAGCACCAAAGTAACCATAAAAAGGAATCTTGATTCACTGCCCAAGGGGGCTAAAATAGCGATGTTTCGGCTCTACGCCTTAGGCTAGGGTCAGACTAACGCATTTTTCACGTTGTCCGTGAAAAAGTGCGTTCGAACGAATGGACGTATTTTTTCACGGAATACGCGATAGCGGTCATACGATGCGCATTTTCGTCCGTGATTTTGTACGGATCGTCAATAAAACCCTTTTTGTGTCTGGTCGTTATGTTGGCCGGACGTGTGCAGCGTCTGACGTCTCCCAATCACGCAAACACGCCGCTATGCGGACGCAGCGGACTCTGTACGTCAGTACTAGTGGTTTGACGTTCTCGAAAAAATGCGTTCGTTTGCCACTTGCGTTGCCCGGCCGAACGTTCGTGCGGCCGTTCTTCGTATGCTGCCCAGCATTGGACGTCATTTGCTGCTAGCACGGCCGTGATTTCGTGCGGTTAAACGCACGTTAAAACTGCTTTCGTCTGACCTTAGCCTTAGTCATGCATATTCCATCTTCTTACTACTCCTCTTACATACAATAAAAACAATCCAATGTCCTAATTGGTCGGTGCGGTTGCAATAGTTAAAGTGACATTAAACCCTCAGATTTTTTAACATAAACCAATACTGTAATGTGTGCCTTACTCTAATCCATGGTTGTTTTCCTTCTCTTTGCTGTTCTTCCTTTTAAATCCGTATCTCTTCTCATACTGGGGGAGAACTTCCTTTTGCAGCTGGCTGCCACTTCCTGTAATACTGGCTCAGGTTGCAAACCTATACACAGACACCATGTATCCATTCCAGAGACAAGGCAGTCTGCTCAAACAGGAAGTTCTCCCCTAGCAGGAGAAGAGATAAGGATTTAAAAGAAAGAGCAGCAAAGAGAAGGAAAACTACCATGGATTACAGTAAATCACACATTACAGTATTGTTTTATGTTAAAAAATCTGAGGGTTTAATGTCACTTTAACTCCTTCAATGTTCAGACAGTTATATACGGGGCTGGACTGGGACAAAAAAAAAAGTCAAACCAATGGCTACAAATACCGGAGTTGCTGCAGAGTGACTGGGTAAAGCAACACAGCAGCAGGTTGAGCGCACACCATGACTTAAGGTGAGGCGTATGCGCAGCGGGTCTCACCGGCACTTTGACCCAAATTTGAGAATGCGGCAGACTGTGGATCTCCCCTCACCCTTTAAGGGCAGTGTGAACCGTGCGATGAACCAGCATTCACACTGGCCCGCTGACCCAACGGTCCACCAGGAATCTCCCTGTAGTCCCTGTGGCCAGTACATGCCTGCTGAGCTATATATATACGGGGAATTAGTGGATCCTGAGCTCTATATATGAGTATACAGGGAATTAGCGGATCCTGAGCTCTATATATGAGTATACGGGGAATTAGCGGATCCTGAGCTCTATATATGAGTATATGGGGAATTAGCAGATCCTGAGCTCTATATATATGAGTATATGGGGAATTAGCGGATCCTGAGCTCTATATATGAGTATACGGGGAATTAGCGGATCCTGAGCTCTATATATGAGTATGCGGGGAATTAGCGGATCCTGAGCTCTATATATGAGTATACGGGGAATTAGCGGATCCTGAGCTCTATATATGAGTATACGGGGAATTAGTGGATCCTGAGCTCTATATATGAGTATACAGGGAATTAGCGGATCCTGAGCTCTATATATGAGTATACGGGGAATTAGCGGATCCTGAGCTATATATATATGAGTATATGGGGAATTAGTGGATCCTGAGCTATATATATATGAGTATACGGGGAATTAGCGGATCCTGAGCTCTATATATGAGTATACGGGGAATTAGCGGATCCTGAGCTCTATACAGTCAGGTCCAGAAATATTGGGACATTGACACAAGTGGGAGGCACATCTGCAAACTGCTGTAAGTCCTACACCGTTCACCTGAGTTGGATGTACATACCCTCAAATTAAAGCTGACAGTCTGCAGTTAAAGCACATTGTGTTTGTATCATTCCAACTCCATTGTGGTGGTGTATAGAGCCAAAGATGTTAGAATTGTGTCGATGTCCCAATATTTCTGGACCTGACTGTATAGGAGTACACAGGGAATTAGTGGATCTTGAGCTATATACAGTATATGGGGAATTAGCAGGTCTGAGCTCTTTCTAGATTTATAAATAATATATCTATACAGAGCTGCAGCCAGAACCAGAGTTATAAACACAAGAGACTGAGCAGCTTTACAATGTGTTTGCTCTGCAGGAGACATTTTATGGATAATCCTAATTGATGTTCAGCAAAATTTTAAACCCAAATTCCCCTAATATTTGTATATTAAGACACATAAAGCCAACTCTGACCTGCGCCTGGATCCTCCTTTTAGCACTGAGCTCTCTGCTATAAACAAAGGCTTCTCTCCCAGGGAACTTCCTGTCTGTGCAAACCACTCCTCCACAGGAAAGACTCTAGTAGAAACATAGAAACATAGAAAAATGTCGGCAGATAAGAACCTTTCGGCCCATCTAGTCTGTCCAATTACATGGATACTTAACCTGGATTTATCTTTTGTTTAGGTTAGCCTTATGCCTATCCCATGCTTGCTTAAATTTAGTTACTGTTTTGGCCTCTACCACTTCAACTGGAAGACTGTTCCATGTATCCACCACCCGCTCAGTAAAGTAATGCTTCCTGATGTTACTTTTAAACCTTTGCCCCTCTAATCTAAGACTATGTCCTCTTGTTTTGCTATTTTGTTTCCTTTTAAATATTTATTTATTTATTTATTTATTTATAAAGGATTTTACCAGGAAGGATACATTGAGATTTCTCTAGTTTTCAAGTATGTCCTGGGTTCGAGAACATTGAGTTGTTACAGAAATACAAAATAGTAAAATGCAAGATATTAACACAAGACCAAATATACAGATTAACAGAAAAATAAATATGGAGGAAATAAAGTCATTATGTTACATGTTTACAGGTGCATTTCGTATTGAGGTATGTTAATAGGGAGCTCTTAAGGGACTTTAGACTGGGGGAAGATTTGATGGCGTCTGGGAGGTTATTCCATATTTGCGGTGCTCTGTAGGAAAATGAGGATCGAGCCATTTTCTTTTTGTATTGCGGTATTGCAAGTAAGGTGCTGGTCCTGGATCTGAGGTTATAGGATGAGGGAACTGCCGGGGGAAGCAGCATATTCAGGTAGGGTGGTAGCTTCCCAGAAAAGCTCTTAAACACCAGGTTGGAAAGGTGAAGGGTGCGTCTAGAGTCCAGCGATGGCCAGTTTAGTTCTTTTAACATGTCACAATGGTGGGTCATGTAGTTACATTGTAGCACAAAGCGACAGAATGAGTTATACAATGTAGTAAGTTTCTGGAGGTGTGTTGCGGGGCGGCTGCATACACTACATCTCCGTATTCAATGGCTGGCATAAGCATTTGTTGTACAATCTGCTTTCTTACCACGGAGCTCAGGCAGGATTTGTTTCTGTACAGGGCACCTAGTTTGGGGTAAAGTTTAGATGAGAGTTTTTCGATGTGGGGGCCAAAAGATAGATTTGGGTCTAACCACATACCTAGGTATTTGAGAGAGGTGACTGTGGTCAGTGTGCCGTTTGATTTTGTCCCAACACATAGATGGGGTGTTTGCAATTTGTGTAGTTTAGGTGCGGTTCCAAAGAGCATTGTAACCGTTTTGTCAGTATTTAGAAAAAGTTTGTTATTTGCGATCCACTTTTCTACCCCTGTGAATTCTTCTTGCAGCACGGCCTCCAGCTGCAGGAGATTTGGTTTGCTGGTATAGATTACCGTGTCGTCTGCGTACATGTGTACAGTTGAAGCTTTGCAGACATTGGGCAGATCGTTTATGAATATTGTGAATAGCAGGGGGCCAAGTATCGAGCCTTGGGGTACACCGCACGTGACTGGGAGGGGGAGGGAAGTGCTGTCAGAAATGGACACAAATTGAGACCTGTCAGACACATATGATTGGAACCAGGTTAACGTACTATCACCAATACCAGAGTTTTTAAGTTTTTGTAATAGGATGCCATGGTCTACTGTGTCAAAAGCCTTGGCAAAGTCAAGGAAGATGGCTCCAGTTAGATTTCCTTGTTCCATGCCCGCTTGGATATCATTACAAACTTTTAAAAGGGCAGTTGTAGTTGAATGGTTTGGACGAAAGCCTGATTGATCTGGGGTTAAATAGTTCTGATACTGATAATAATCACGTAATTGAGTGTAGACACATTTTTCCAGAATTTTTGACATTACAGGGAGCAGTGATATTGGGCGGTAGTTTGATACCAAAGTATTGTCTCCACTTTTATGGATAGGTACCACCCTTGCAGTCTTCCAGAGTATGGGTATGTATCCAGTCGCCAGTGATTTATTAATCAGGGTTGCGACAGGTTTAGCGATTGCTGGTGCACTGATTTTCAGCAGCATTGCTGGGATTTGATCAGGTCCAGACTGGTATTTCATTTTTTGGTTACGGAGAAGTTTAGTGATGGCACTGACAGGCACAGGCCTAAAACTGAATAGGTCTGGGTTACGGGGTTTTTGCACTGTTGGTGGGTCCTGACCTGCGTGCGGCCTTTCTGATTGCGTTTCATTTCCTAGCTTAGCAATGAGGGTGGTGGCGCATCCAACAAAATAATTATTAAAAGCATTTGCTACATCTAGGGGGTGTTGTACAGTTTGGTTGTTTACTTTTAAAGCAGCTGGTTGGGAGTGGCTGGGGGGTGCTTGTATGTTACTTATGATTTTCCAAAAATTTCTGGGGTTTGATATGTTATTGTTTAAATTTTCATTGAAGTATTGGGCTTTAGCCATTTTTGTTTCTTTTGTGCATTCATTCCGGCATTTTCGGTATTCACAGTGATCGTTCATGGATCCAGTACTCTTGAACTTTGACCACAGGGAGTCTCTAAACTGGTACATATGTGTGAGGTCAGCTGTAACCCAGGGGAGATGGGCCCCTTTTACTCGCACTTTACGCAGCGGGGCATGGGAATTCCAGACTTGCAGGAGCTCAGACTGAAAGTATTCAACTGCACAGTCTAGGTCTGGGATTAGGTTTAGCCTGTACCAGGGGAGCTGTATGAGATCACTTAGGAAGGATTCAAGAATAAATTTCTTGAAAGACCTGGTGGTTATTACCTTTGGGGGAGATTTCAAGGCCTTTATTTTGCGCACGCAATACACTAGACAATGGTCACTAAAGCTATTAGCACTAAAGCTATTAGCAAGAACTCCCTTCCTCTACCTTGTGGATTCCCTTTACGTATTTAAATGTTTCTATCATATCTCCTCTGTCTCGTCTTTTTTCCAAGCTGTACATGTTAAGATCATTAAGCCTTTCCTGGTAACTTTTCTCCTTCAAGCCGTACACCATTTTAGTAGCCCTTCTCTGAACTCTCTCTAAGATGTCTATATCCTTCTGGAGATACGGTCTCCAGTACTGCACACAGTACTCCAAGTGAGGTCTCACCAGTGCTCTGTACAGTGACATGAGCACTTCCCTTTTCCTACTGCTAATACCTCTCCCTACACAACCAATCATTCTGCCAGCATTTCCTGCTGCTCTATTACATTGACTACTTACCCTTAGATCCTCTGAAATAATGACCCCTAAATCCCAACCCTCAGATGTTGAGGTTAGGACTGTATCAAATATTCTATATTCAGCCCTTGGGTTTTTACGTCCCAGGTGCATTATCTTGCACTTATCCACATTAAAACTCAATTGCCACAACTACAACAATTTTTTTAGTTTACCTAAATCATTTGTCATTTGGCTGATCCCTCCAGGAATGTCAACCCTGTTGCAAATCTTTGTGTCATCAGCAAAAAGACATACTTTTCCATTAAGACCTTCTGCAATATCACTAATAAAAATATTAAAGAGAATGGGTCCAAGTACTGACCCCTGAGGTACCCCACTGGCAACAAGACCTTGCCCCGAATAAACTCCATTTACCACAGCCCTCTGTTGTCTGTCACTCAGCCACTGCCTAATCCATTCAACAATATTGGAATCCAAGCTCAAAGATTGCAATTTATTGATAAGCCTTCTATGCGGAACAGTATCAAAAGCCTTACTGAAATCTAAATAAGCAATGTCTACTGCACCACCTGTGTCTATTATTTTTGTTACCCAATCAAAAAAATCAATAAGATTAGTTTGGCATGATCTCCCTGAGGTAAACCCATGTTGTTTCTGATCCTGTAATCGATGTGTTTTTAGATGTTCAACAATCCTTTCCTTTAACATGGTTTCCATTAATTTCCCCACTACTGACGTAACACTAACTGGCCTATAGTTCCCCGATTCCTCCCTACTACCCTTCTTGTAAATGGGCACAACATTTGCTAATTTCCAGTCTTCTGGGACGACTCCCGTTAACAGATTTATTTAACCAATCCTTGTTAACGGTTTTGCTATTACATCACTGAGCTCTTTTAATAATTTAGGATGGATCCCATCAGGCCCCATTGACTTATTTGTAGTCTTAGTAGAGTTCCAAATACTAAAGACTAACTCTGTGACTATTATATTATCTTCAGCAGTAAGTGAACGGGTACAGTGACCTGAGCTGGAGACACTTTAATGTTGGGAATTGTCTTCTGTGTTTTGAACTCTACTTTAGTAGTTGATTGTGTGCTGGAAGAGGCTTAAGGTGACCATACCTACTGGTTTTAGCATTACAGTAATGTTTTTTTGGACATTGGTCTGGTTAGTCATGAGATGTACCCAGTACAGTGTAGGACTATAAATCAAAAATTATTTATTTATCAAAAGATGGAGTATGTAAATCCTTGATAAACCAGCCTTAAATTATTTCATCCTAGTTTTATATTACACATCGTCGTTGGATGTCTGCAATAGTCAGCATTCGGCACACGCACTCTCACTATATTGTGGCGACTCTTCGATTATACTCCAGCGCATTACATACGAGGTGCGTTCAATACCTCAGCCGCTGCAAGTGTAAAGTTAGCAACTTGCCATTGAACGCCGTTCTGCCACTCAGCGCTGCTAACTTACCACTTGCAGCGACCCAAGGAGATGCTGCGAGTAGCTGAGTGTGACGTATTAAAGATGGCCGCCGCCAGGAAGCAAGTAACAATTCTGTACAGCAATGTTAATTTTGAGGTCTTTGTTCACCAAAGCACAAAATATTTATTTATTATTTACCCCTGCACATAGACATATATTACAGCTCAATTATATTTTGTTTCAAACTATCATTTGTGGTGTGTGCATACAAAACAGGATTGTGCTGACTGCTTTTCTGTATCATATTTGTCCGAGTGATAAGAATAACAATTGGAATCTTTCATTAAGAAATCGTCGGCCATTTTGGATTCGAAATTCGCATCCAAAACGTTCAATGACACTGCTGCAGCAAACTGAATTGCTGCACTGCAGCAATTCAGCAGCTGCTGAGGTATTGAACGGGGCTCAGGCTCACCGTGGGAACTCGATGATGATGTCATCACACAGAGTCCACCAAAATCGATCAATTGAATGCTATCTGCGGACTATAAAAGGCTCCTGCAGCACAGGACAGTCTTTGGACTGTGACACTGGCCCTCAGAGCTCAGCTCTCGGTTACACAAGCTTTTCGCTCTGACATTTTCAGGATCTGGCTGTTCAGTACTCCCCAGTGTCTGGATGCTCGGTGCTCCCCGGGATCTGGCTGCTCCGTGCTCCCTGAGATCTGGCTGCTTGGTGCACCCAGGATCTGGCTGCTCAGCGCTCCCAATGATGTGGCTGCTTGGTACTCCCCAGGATCTGGCTGCTCTCAATGATGTGGCACTTGGTGCACCCAGGATCTGGCTGCTAGGTGCTCCCCAGGATCTGGCTGCTCGGTGCTCCCTGGGATCTGGCTGCTCGGTGCTCCCAGGGATCTGGCTGTTCGGTGCTCACAGGGATCTGGCTGCTCGGGGCTCCCACTGTTGTGGCTGCTCGGCGCACCCAGGATCTGGCTGCTCGGCGCACCCAGGATCTGGCTGCTCGGTGCACCCGAGATCTGGCTGCTCAGCGCTCCCAATGAGGTGGCTGCTCAGTGCTCCACAGGATCTGGCTGCTCCCAATGATGTGGCTGCTTCATGCACCCAGGATCTGGCTGCTCGGCGGAACCAAGATCTGGCTGCTCAGTGCTCCCCAGAATTTGCATGCTCAGTGGTCCCTGGGATCTGGCTGCTCAGTGCTCCCAATGATGTGGCTGCTACGTGATCCCCAGGATCTGGCAGCGTCTGCACAAGCAGCAGAGTCCCATCAACGAGTACCTGTGTGAGTATGGCACAAGGACAGGTTCAGGTCAACTTGGTTCCCCCCCTCCTGCAGTGGCTGATGATCAAGGATGCATGCACTGTACTGTCACCGTTTGAGGAGGCTACGAGGATGGTGAGCAGGGACAGTGCATGCATCAGTGACACAATTCCTTTAGTGTTTCTGCTGGAGCACACTCTGCGGGGAATTATAGATGTGGCACTAGAGGCAGAGCAGTAGGAGGAAGAGGAGGCCTTCCCTAGCTCTCAAGGCCCCAGCCTTTACACAGACAGCATTCCTGCGGGTCCTCAGATCAGACAGGAGGAGGAGGAATATTTAAGTAGTGGGGCATTGAAGGTGGGGATTCCTCAAGGGAGGGTTTTGTGTGCCCAGAAACCCAAGGACTAGTACGTGGCTGGGAGGAGGAAGTGCACGATGGGTTCATCCTCATTGACCAGGAAGACTCGGAAGCTAATGCCACCTCCAACCTACGCTGCATGGGCTCCCTTATCCTGCAAAGCCTGGTAAAGGACCCCAGGATTCGTGCTATCAAGGAGAGGGATCATTACTGGTTGGCAAGCCTTCTTGATCCACGATACAAGGGTAAAGTTGCTGTCACGTGGCGTGTGCAGGTCAGGTATGAGCCCAGCAGGCGGCGACACAGAGGGGAGGCCAGACAGGAGTCACGCAATGCAGATTCTTTAATAAAACATAAATGGTCCTTAACTGCAGGCAAAAGAACAAAGGGAATAGCAATAAAGTCCAGGGAGAGTCCGTGGATTGTGGGTAGTGCAGTCCTAGAGGAAGTCTGGACAGTGGTACCTGGATCAAAGAGGTCAGATCCTGCAACCTTATTTTTCCTTGGAGGAATATTGTCAAACGGAGGTGAAAAAGGGGAGTCCGGTATCTCCTTAAAATATCGGTGGTGCAGTATATCCAGTGTCTGATTTATGACACCTCCCCATGTGAGTTGAACTATTGCATACTTCCTTGGGGGGCTCAGATGAGTTATACAAATCACACTATGTTTGCCATTCATCCCCTTTTGTTCCGAGGGTTGATGACTGCATGAGAAAAGGTGATCTATTTAATAAGAAGATCTCCCATCTGAGAACATCCGTTACCAAAGAGGGAAGCGCAGACTGTCACCACAATTTTTCTGCTATTTACTATTTGGTGGTTGGAGGTGAACCATCTGTGTGTGACTAATTTGCTGCTGACTGTCGAACTGCGATTTAAAT
Organism: Leptobrachium leishanense; assembly: GCA_009667805.1. Classification (NCBI taxonomy): domain Eukaryota; kingdom Metazoa; phylum Chordata; class Amphibia; order Anura; family Megophryidae; genus Leptobrachium; species Leptobrachium leishanense. The sequence continues at coordinate 150,507,618 of CM019068.1, read as the reverse complement.
GTATGATGGACTTAATGGTACACAACGTATAAATTGCATTGTTCAATTTTATCCATTAGGGGGCGCCAGATACTCAATTTTTTCATTTATAAAAATGAATCAGTCCTGGATCAGCAGCTATCAATCCCCTGATGCTGACGTAACGGAATAGATCGGGGATTTTGTCACGTTCTGTGCTGGCAAATCTGTCTTCCTGCCCTCTGTATTTGTATATTATGTTTTTTCCCTTGTGTTTCTGTTGCTGCCAATTCCTGGGTGGCCTCCCAGGGGTTAATTGGTGTTCTGTGTGCTGCTCACCTGTTGACCCTTGCCTTGATTCTCCTGCCTATATTAGAGCAATGTACCTATAGTACATTGCTGGGTCATTTTTCTTTGCCTGGTCTCCTTGCCACTTGTGTCCAGAGAGCTCCTTGCTGTGTTCCTGATATCCTCCGTTTGTTCATCCTTGTTCAGTTTTTGCCTCTATTATTTCTGTTCCAGTTTATGTCAGTTCCTTCTGTGTATTTAGTTCTGTCTATTGCTGTATTTTGTTTTGCTGTTTATGTTCCATTCAGATTCCCCGGTTACCGATTTTTGGCTTGGCTGACTTCCCTTCTGGTTCCTATTCCTATATTCTGTATGACGTACTCTCTCTGGTTATGACCTTTGGCTTTCCTCTTTATGACTACTCTATAGTATTTTCCTTGCCTGTACCGTTTCCAGGTAACCCTGTCATCTGTATACAACAAAAGACTCTGTACGGCTTCAAGGTAATACTTTCCTTTAGATTAGATCCGGCTATCCTAAAGACCGGCCTTTCAGTGCAGGGAAATCTTTGGTATTGCCGTACAGAGGTCTTTTGTTAACCCTTTGTTGCTTTCACCTGTCCTTGCAGTTTACCCTGCATCTCTGCATATAGGGGCTTCTCTCAGGAACCTTGACCTCACCTTCCTGCGAGTTATATTCATAGGGATACATATACAGACCGACCACTTCCAAGGATCGGAGGGCAAGAATAGGGTGGTGCGTGCCTGGTGGTACTGCCACGTGACATAATGACCCAGTCATTACATAAGCCCGCAGAGATGTGTACCGTGTTGGAAACCTTATTGCACATGTTTGAGGAATTTGTGGTTCACCTCAAAGGGTTACTGAGCCTGTGTCTAGACTCTGGCAATCAGGTCTCATTTGAGAGCAGGGTTCGTGGTCCGCTTTCTCCTGATGAAAAGAACAGAAGACGTGAGTACAATCTCTGTTTTTATTGTGCCAGTTCGTTGCACTTTTTGTCTGGCTGTCCCCTCAAGCCGGTGCGTCCTGGGGCTGGAGTGCCGGTGCGTCTCAAGACTTGTGGTGAGTCTGTGCGCCCTGATACTGGCCGAGTGCCAACTGTGCCCATGTCCCACAGTAAGGCCGCTAAAGCTAGACCACGCATGAGACCCACTGGCGCCAGTTACAGCTGGGAATCAGAGGGTGCCAGACCACGTAGGGGGTCTGACGGTGCCAGACCTAGCTGGGAGTCGGATAGTGCCAGACCACGTAGGGGATCTGATGGTGCCAGATCCTGCGGGGAGTCAGATGGCATCAGAACCCACTTTGAGTTCAGACCTCCTGAGAAATCCAGGTCTGAGAAAGAGGCACTTGAGTCTATGAAGGATGAATCCTTTTTGGCCACAAGGCCAGAGGGTGAAGTACCCATGGAGGTTATGTCGCTCAGGGCATCCGATAATAAACCTCAGACTCATGTAGATACCTCTGAAGGATGTAGGGTTTTAAAGACACAACTGGCTGGTTATGAGCAGCGACTGACCGCCAAAAGACAGTCCCTACGTATTGTTACTGGTTGTATTACATGTAGAGCCGCAACCCCAGTGCCAATTGGCAGCATGCCAGTTCTGTCTGGCAATGAAAAGCAAGTGCTGTCTCTGTCTGGCAATGAAAAGCCAGTCCTGTCTCCGTCTGGCAATGAAAAACCAGTGCTGTCTCTGTCTGGCAATGAAAAGCCAGTCCTGTCTCCGTCTGGCAATGCGCAGCCAGTCCTGCCTGGCAATGCGCAGCCAGTCCAGCTTGGCAATGCGCAGCCAGTCCTGTCTCCGTCTGGCAATGCGCAGCCAGTCCTGTCTCCGTCTGGCAATGCGCAGCCAGTCCTGTCTCCGTCTGGCAATGCGCAGCCAGTCCTGTCTCCGTCTGGCAATGCGCAGCCAGTCCAGCCTGGCAATGTGCGGCCAATGTTGCCTGCTCCTGGCACGATGCCAGCGGTAACAGTAGTGATGTCTGATTCTGGTAAGCTACCAGTCAGATCCATGGCAGACTGTGTGTCAGCAGTGCCAGAGCTACATTGCAACACCACTGTGCCCATGCCCCACAGAGAGTCCGAGGTTTCCAAACCTCATGGTAAGGCACAGATAACCAAGTCTGCCCCTACTATTGCCGTGTCGTGTGGGGTGGTCACCAGTTCTAGATCTCGTTCAAGGAGAAGACGTGAAAAGGTGACTAACCCTAGTCTAACTGATTCTATGTCCAGTCTGACTGATGCCGAGATCCCCCAACCCCGTCATGTCCCTGAGGGCTATGTGCAGTCGCCCTTTAGACTGGTGTTCAGGAAGGACCACTGGGTTGCCATTCAAAGGAACCCTCATAGACGGAGGCGTCTTGGGGAGGAGGATGACGACTCTGAGTGGGACCTCAATGGATTGTGGTGACTGGTGTTCGTGATCTGGTTTCCTGATTCTGTCTGTCATGTTTGTTGTTTTGGGTGCCCTGGGGTCACCCGTGGAGGAGGGGATACTGTCACGTTCTGTGCTGGCAAATCTGTCTTCCTGCCCTCTGTATTTGTATATTATGTTTTTTCCCTTGTGTTTCTGTTGCTGCCAATTCCTGGGTGGCCTCCCAGGGGTTAATTGGTGTTCTGTGTGCTGCTCACCTGTTGACCCTTGCCTTGATTCTCCTGCCTATATTAGAGCAATGTACCTATAGTACATTGGTGGGGGGTCATTTTTCTTTGCCTGGTCTCCTTGCCACTTGTGTCCTGAGAGCTCCTTGCTGTGTTCCTGATATCCTCCGTTTGTTCATCCTTGTTCAGTTTTTGCCTCTATTATTTCTGTTCCAGTTTATGTCAGTTCCTTCTGTGTATTTAGTTCTGTCTATTGCTGTATTTTGTTTTGCTGTTTATGTTCCATTCAGATTCCCCGGTTACCGATTTTTGGCTTGGCTGACTTCCCTTCTGGTTCCTATTCCTATATTCTGTATGACGTACTCTCTCTGGTTATGACCTTTGGCTTTTCTCTTTATGACTACTCTATAGTATTTTCCTTGCCTGTACCGTTTCCAGGTAACCCTGTCATCTGTATACAACAAAAGACTCTGTACGGCTTCAAGGTAATACTTTCCTTTAGATTAGATCCGGCTATCCTAAAGACCGGCCTTTCAGTGCAGGGAAATCTTTGGTATTGCCGTACAGAGGTCTTTTGTTAACCCTTTGTTGCTTTCACCTGTCCTTGCAGTTTACCCTGCATCTCTGCATATAGGGGCTTCTCTCAGGAACCTTGACCTCACCTTCCTGCGAGTTATATTCATAGGGATACATATACAGACCGACCAATTCCAAGGATCGGAGGGCAAGAATATGGTGGTGCGTGCCTGGTGGTACTGCCACCGTGACAGATTTCTTCTGCATTCACAAAACCTCCACCACTGACTCCTACACAATACCACAAAGGGGTTACGGTGTGAAGGCACTTGCTGCCACCAAAGTCAAAATATTTTGGTGCACTGATACGGACACCTATATTACCAGATTTATATCATTTTAATTTTTTGGACTGCAGGGTCAAACCCTGCACTCTTCCACAATACCACAAAAGGGTTACGATGTGAAGGCACTTGCTGCCACCAAATGCAAAATATTTGGCTACACTGACGCCTGTACCAGATTCATATCATTTTAATATTTGACCGCAGGGTCCAACCCTGCACTCTTCCACAATACCACAAAAGGGTTACGGTGTGACGGCACTGTTGCCGACGCTAAAAGCCCAATTTTAAAGCATCTATTGTTATTTTCATCCAAAGCCTGCATAAGTTTCACCATAATTTAGCCCAAAAATCACTAAACTTGTTCTGCGTGTCCTAAATTGTCTCCTCTTATAATACAGACTGCCGCCCCAAGCAGTTGTTTATGAATAGATTAAAGGAAAACCGTTTACCGTAAATTGAAATGTGATTATTTTTGTTTTGTTTTTATGTTTCTATACATCCTACAAATCCGCCACTTCACGGGCAGGTTATGGGGACCTCCTAGGCACGATATTTGAAGGAATTTTTCATTTTTTATTTTTAACCCTTATTTCATGGAAAACTCACTGTTCCTTTAAAAACTTTTTTATTTAAACTTTTTGTCCTTGTTTCCTGTCCCCCAGGGCACTACCCGGACCCCCATACACCTTTTATGGCAAACATCTTGCATATATGTCCTCTTGGAGGGCACTCTAAAAATTGAACTTTTGAGTCCCATTGACTTGCATTGAGTTTGGTTCGCGTTCGCGTTCGAACTCGACCTTTTGAAATTGTTCGAGTTCGAATGCAAACCGAACACGGGGATGTTCGGCTCATCCCTAATGAGGAAGAGCTAGTAGCTGTAACCCACCACTATCCTGACGAAACACAACCACTTCAACCTACCTCTACCTTTGAACCCATTCACCATAAATCAAGCACTGCAGCTCCACCAGTAGAACCCAATCCACCGGTTTCCAACACCTCCTTCACCCCCGGCTTGAGAGAGTTCTATGGCTCTTTGAAGTCTGAGCTTGAGGACACAACCATGCCCTAAATGTTTTTATAATATTTTTTGTTAATAGTTAAATAAGAGTTTATAATCCGTTAAATATGTTAATTTATTTTGTTATATTTTGTACATGTTTGTAATGTTCAATCAAATCGCTCAAAGTTCTGGGAGAAAAAAATGCTGGCACACCACCTTGAGCCACTTTTATTTTATTTATTTTAATTTAAATCTTTTTACTATGTGCATTTTTTCTATTTAATATTATATATTTTATATTTAATCATAAATGTTGCATTCCGTGTTGCAAAAAGTTATGATAAAAATATCTAAAAATTGGTTTACAGTTCATAAACCAAATAAATACTGTTTATATACCCCTACTGTAGTGTCTGTAATTTTATCTTTATTTATGTATCATATACGTGGTGGTTGTATATCAAGAGGCAGTGGTGACTTGCAGAAATGCAGGCTTTACTTAGGGGAGTTCAACACTAAAGATTCATAACATACAGACACATGAATACAGCAATCAACAGAGATGAAGGAAGGAAAAATCATAGAGGAGACAACAGGAAAAACTAAGAACTTCCTTCCTGTAGCTGTACCAACAAGATAAGGCATATCCAAGCAGTTATCTGGAGTGTAACAGGCTCAGTGTCATCTACAGTTCAGGTGCCATTCACATATTTATATGGTACAGTACATGCTCTTGTATTTCCAACACCGCAACGGTATGTGCGTACTTATATGACATTCAGCTTCTTTTGGACGAAACCGTGACAATCTTTTGGTAATGCCTTGGTGATGGCATCTGCAGTCATCTCTTCTTTTGTGCAATACTGAAGGTCAATAATTCCTTGCTCTTGCCTGTCTCTGAGCCAATGATATCTTACATCAATGTGCTTGGTTCTGGTGTTGACCCTTTCTGTTTGTCTTCGAGGATGATTATGGGTTTCGACATGTCCAGTCCCATATCTAGTAGAAGCTGGCGAATCCAAATTGTTTCTTGACATGCATGTGCTGCTGCTATCCTCTGGAGTCTTCCTCTCTGCTTTCAAACATGCTCTGATCACCCCATTCTAAAAAAGCCATCCCTTGACCCCACCTCCCTCTCGGAATACCATCCCATCTCTCTGCTACCTTTTGCCTCCAAAATCCTAGAACGCCTGGTCTATAACCAGCTCACCAGTTTTCTTGCTGCTCCTTACTCGATCCGCACCAATCTGGTATTCGCTCCCAGCGCTCTACTGAGACGGCTCTGACCAAGGTGACTAATGATTTAGCTGCTGCTAAAACCAAAGGTCACTTCTCCTTGCTTATTCTTCTTGACCATTCTGCTGCATTTGACACTGTTGACCACCCTCTCCTGCTCCTCACGCTGTGCTAGCTTGGTCGCAGTGATGCCACTCTCTCCTGGTTCTCTTCCTATCTCTCTCTTCGCTCCTTCATTGTCTCCTTTGCTGGTGCCTCTTCACCACCTGTTCCGCTTTCAGTTGGGGTACCCCAAGGCTCTATTCTGGTTCCTCTGCTCTTCTAAATTTATACTGCCTCGCTGGGCAACCTCATGTCTTCCTTTGGATTTATTTATCATCTCTATGCTGACGACACCCAAATCTACCTTTCCTCTCCCGATCTCTTCTCCTCTGGTGTTGGACTGTATCACAGCCTGCCTCTCAGCTGTCTCCAACTGGATGACAGCGTCTGCCCCTTCTTTTGACTATGGTAGTGAAGGACTTATGAATTCTCTCGAGCTGCTTAACCCCTTCAGACCCAGGAGCACCATAATGAACAACACGTTTCTTGGTTTTAACCATTGAAGTTTGAGCATTTCTCTCCCATGAGTTGTCTAGTAACCGTCAAGGCTCGAATGAATGAATCAGAGCAGAATTGAATTAAAGTCGAAGAAGACGGCCATGATGCTCAGCTACAACAGGGAGAGGAGAAAGCATCTTTTACACAGGTTAAATATGAATTTGATCTCATTTCAGGCAGTAATTTTTTGAGCTGCATGTAATTTTAATATGTTGACTTTAACCCCTTCACAAGCAAGGGAGTTTCCAAAGAGCTCAGTGTCAGGAACCAGTGGCTTTTTGGAAAATCATTGTAGCGCTCACTCCCGGAGGAGCCGCTGAAAATGAACCACGGGTCAGTCTTCCCGCACTAGGGAATAAATATACTCCAACACAGTTGTGAGTTTTTATCATTTAAATAGTTTACTAAAATATTTGAGCAGATGTTGAAACACGGTATTCACAAGTATTATTACAGTATTTTCGTATTACGGCAAACGCGCAGTGGAAAAGAAACGAAACACGAGGCTTCGTATTTCGGAAAATAAAATATTCGCGACCGAACATAAAACAATGCAATTTCCCGATAGTTCAGAAAAAGGGACACGTAGCAAAACCCCAAACATAGAATCCCTTCGTATTACGATAAACGCGCAACGGAAAAAGAGGAAAAATATATTCGGAACGTATCTTTATTTTTAACCCCTTGCTCCGATTCATAAAAGAAAATGAGTCCTGCACAAGTTAAGTCCCAGAAGATGAAAGGTGTATATGTGTGTGTGGTACCCGGGTACTGTTCAACTGGCCAGTGAGTTTATTTAAGGAAAATCTTCGACTAGTAAGTTGGGGCCCTGTGGACTTTAAAGAGAAAACAGCAGCTTGACCTTTAATCACAAACAGCCTTGGAGGCCTCTCACCCATCCGACGCAGGCTTTAGGCTCCGCTGACCCAGGACGTCTCTCCTCCGGATTTTGACTGGGGATACTAGCGGCCGGATCCGTTGTCTAACATTTTGCAGCTTGTCCAGCTCACCGCCTGCTCTCCATTCAATTCCGCCGGTCTGCAGCAGTGTCTCGGCTCTGGCGAGTCTCCTTCTCCTCAGGCTAGGTGACCCAAACCGGAACAACAGGTCTCCCTCGGGCTTTGGGCCTAGATTCTCCCGCGATCTCCTCGGTGCGTCTGCTTTCTCCGCTTCCCTGGCGCGCTCTCCAACTTTCTCCACGAGGCAGAGGATGTAAGTGTCCAGTCCCCACCCACTTCCTGTCTTCTTGCAAAGCATGCCGGGCATTGTAGTCCCAACGTCCAGTATCTCTGATCACGATAGTCTCCATCTTGTGGCCAAAAATAGGTACTGCCACAGCAAGATTTTTAACACGCTACATCATTTTGAATTAATTATACAGTAAGAAATATTTGGGAATATTCCTTACTGTAATAACCAATTTGTGGGCAGCACATGCAGCCATCTACTGGCCAAATGCAGTTACTGCAGGTAGAATGGCAGCTGGTGTCTCTGTGTATTATCAGCTGGGAAGGTCTATTAGACACTTTCCTGGTGGAATTTTACCAGTTTTGGCACCTCGGGCATCATGCGCAGGGTGCTGAAACCTTAGGGTCGTGTTCTGGAGCCCAAATGCAAGTGAAATTAGTTTGCATCAAATGAATTTGATTTGCTTTAGCCCTGCTCAGCTGCAGATTGAGAGAACTCGATACTGGACACCTAATAGTGCCTTTCGAAGACTGAAGTTATCTTGATCTCAGGAGTGAAGGGGTTAAAATGGTCAGCATCCATCATAATTTACATCAGGGAATGAATGCTGCTGAGGTTCTGGAAAGACCCTCTAGTCAGGGCTAGATTTACATCTCGGCAGGAGCCCGTAAGCACAAAAATCTAGAACGCCCCTCCCCAGAAAAGAAATTGAGAGAGATAATTTTTTACGGTTTTTCCTGGGGGGCACATTACACATAAATCCAATTTTTAAGAATTATTAATTATTTTTTTCTAAATTGTATTCTTACATTATATAAAATTTTAATGAAAATATGTTTGGTTTTACATTTATTTTTACAGGTTTTAGTTTTACAGAGAAAGGGGTCCACCACAGGGGGTGGGGTGCCAAAACTAAAAGAAAAAATAAGAATTTTTTATTGGTAGTATTCTTATTATTTTTCTTTACATTTTATATACTTTAACGGAGGACAGTGTCAAACACAGCACCTTGCTGTGTAACATAAATAAATAAATAATACAAAAATGGAAATAAATTCTAATTTTCCAGAGCAAGGCACCCCCCTTGTGATGGGCACCTGCCTACTTTGACCAATAGTAAATCCGGCGCTACGGCTACTGTGACAAATGCAACATTCACCTACGCTTGGTTCCGGGCAGAAGCTGTGTCGATGCGGCTCATCACAAACAGACGCTGTCCATGAGAATAAGGGTATCTGTAAGGAGAATCTCCCAGCTCGGAGTGGGAGCGCTCAGGTATTACAGGCCATAGGAAATGTTTTGTAGGCCACGCAAAACAAGATCAAATCAGAAATAAGCTGTATTTCATTTCAGACAATAGCAAGAAAATACACACATATTTAATCTTTGTTCCACTTTAATAGACGTACAAAAATATAGGAAATAGATTTATGTTTAATGACATGTTCTAGCAGTGACAGTGTTTCCTGATAAATCTGACATAAATACATTAAAGCAGCTCTCTCTGATATCATTTTTTTATTACAAGGCGACTATACATAAAAAAAAAACAATAAATTGCTATACAGAGATGTGTATAATACAAGGTCGAACACTTAAAGGGCCACTACCACCAAAAAATGAAATGTCCTTATAGAGTTTATTTAATTTTGCTGATATCTTACATGTGCTTTGTTTTCTCTTGTATGTTTAAAATATTTTACTCTATATGGGTCACTGGGCGCATCCATTGTGTGATATTTTGTGTTGTAAACTGCCCCCCCCCCGTATCTGTTAACGCTTACTGGATACATGTCATTCTGTTCCCTGAATAGAGGTATCTTTGCCAACCATCTAAGGATTGGAAGGGTAGATAGAATACTATGTATAATGACCAGCACCATAGACCCTAGGGGGAATCGTGACAGCTCCCCGTTGAGTTAGCGTGTCGATATAGATTTGATTTAGAGGTAAATGATTTTGCCCATCGTTTCATTCACGCTGAAAAATGCATTGACGTTCTGCAAAGGCATCTCCCACACTGAGCACATACCGTTCATGTATTACCTCACGTGGAGATAATGTCCACCATTGGTTCTGAAACATTTCACCCTCTCAGGACACACAAGATGCTTATCACCTGTGTGTATTCTTGTGCACCTCTTAGCATATCCTGAATGTGGGAAAGGCAGCGTCTAAGGGTTTCTCTCCTGAATGATACCATGAGATGAGCTTAAATATACATATCTTTTACCAATTTAATTCCTGTATGAATGCTCTCATGTATATCATGCAATGTAACCATCTATTGCTCTAAAACATCTCCCCCTAATCAGACCTTTCAAACAGCTTCTCTCCCATATAATCTATATTGTACAGAGACACTCTAATTTGATTATCCCGAGAACTGTTTTAAAATGAACGGCTACACTCTTCTGTGAGTCCTCTCATGTACAGTAAGAGAGTGCTTTCTTCCAAAACATTTCCCACATTCAGAACATGCAAACGGCTTCTCTCCTGTATGAATCCTCTCATGTTTAATAAGATCACCCTTTGTTGTAAAACATTTCTCACATTCAGAACATGCATGTGGCTTCTCTCCTGTATGAATTCTCTCATGTTTCGTAAGCTCACCATTTGTTTTAAAACATTTCTCACATTCAGAACATGCAAACGGCTTCTCTCCTGTATGAATTCTCTCATGTGTCGTAAGCTCACCTTTTGTTTTAAAACATTTCTCACATTCAGAACATGCAAACGGCTTCTCTCCTGTATGAATTCTCTCATGTACAGTAAGATTACCCTTTGAGCTAAAACATTTCCCACATTCAGAACATGCAAACGGCTTCTCTCCTGTATGAATCCTCTCATGTTTAGTAAGATCACCCGTTGTTCTAAAACAGTTCTCACATTCAGAACATGCAAATGGCTTCTCTCCTGTATGAATTCTCTCATGTACAGTAAATTCACCCTTTGTTCTAAACCATTTTCCACATTCAGAACATGCAAATGGCTTCTCTCCTGTGTGAGTTCTCTCATGCGCAGTGAGCTCACCCTTTCCTTTAAAACATTTCTCACATTCAGAACATGCAAACGGCTTCTTACTTATGTAAACTTTCCTGTGTTTATGAAGACTTTTGTTTGTGCTTAAAACACTTCACGATTTCAGGGCACAAAAATGTCCCAGATGACAGTCCTGGATTCTCTGGTTCTTTTGGAATTTCTGAGGAATGCAAAGCTTCATCTTTGGTCATTATATCTTCTTGATCTTTTGGCAGAGGCTTCATGAGGTTTTCCTCAACATATGGCACTGGTCCTTCAAAAAGCAATTCCTGGAGACATCATAGGACTTTTTCTGTACTCCTGGGGGATACAATAATTGACTCTATCACCAAACCAAAGGCAGCCATGTCAAAACTCCCTTAATGCTGGCATGGGTTGCCAGGGATTTCTTTATGATTAAAACTAAACATTCTTTGAAGTCCGAGTCCCTCCCCCCATTACTAAAAGATAAAAATGGTCATATATTGAGACATATAGAAATGAGATTTTAACCTACGCCAGGTGAATTATCCGTCAAGAGAGGTTGCTCTGATTTAGCAGATAGGATAAATTTAATATGCAAGATCACCCGGTCTGACAAACCATATCTATAAAATATAAATCAAATAAAGCTGCACAAAATACCTTTTTTGTTTTAATGATAAATTCCACAGGAACAAAATACTTTTCTATCAACAGGACCAAATTAATGTCTCTTTATATCTGAAAAATATAAAACAACAAAACACATGGGGTTATATACAAGAGCTTTTCATTTCGGCCCATTTCCATTCCATTTTGCCGAGAATACGGTGCATTCACTATCAGGGTTATTCAGAGAGCGTGAAAAGCAGGAGAATGACTGGAGAATGAAAAATTCTAGGTCAAAATAGCCGATTTGGAAAGTGAGATGAAAGGGAGAATTTTTCTGGTTTGGCTATTTTGACCTAGAATTTTCATTCTCCTGCTTTTCACGCTCTCTGAATAACCCTGTATATTTTGCGGAAAATGGAGTCGCCAAACCAGGTATCAGACAGTGAAAAGCACCGAATTGACCTCGCTGAGTTTGACCAAACTGAAAAAAAATAGCCAATAGGAGGTTAAAGCTAGAAAATGTAATAAAAAATGTGTCTTAATAATAAAAAAGGTCCTTTAAAACATAATAAAAAGGGCTGTTTAAAAATAAAGTCTTTTAAAAATGAAAAAAATACAAAAAGGTCTTTTAAAAATAATTAATGGCTGCCTCCTGTGCATGGACGCGCTCAGCGCGTCCATAGCACAGGAGAACCACTTGGCTGGATGCGCTGAGTGTCCATAGCAGCCAAGTGGTTAATGAAAATTTTTTTAAAAAGGATATTTCATTTATTACATTGAAACCTATGGGATTCGGCTGTTTAAGTCCTTCGCTGATTTCACCTCTGTGTGCTGAGCTCCTTTTTACCGTTTTGGGCTCATCATGTTTAAACGCGATTTGAAGCCACGATTTATTATATGACCCAGATATATTATATATCCTTTTTTTTTTGGCAGACTCGGCAGATTCATAATATATCATTATTATATGTAGAAGTCATGCTCCAGTTTCCTCCACCCCATCCAGCGTCACCAGCAGTGGGGATTTTGAATTTCCAGGCTGCTGGTTATCAGATCGGTCAATTAGTGATGTCACACACAGAGAGCGGCTGACGTCACCCTATGGGACCAATCGCTGTAGCGAGCGTGCTCAGAAAGGCAGCAATGGATCAGATCTGTGCATGCGCGTGCAGCTCTGATCTATCGCTCTGCGCAGGCGCTATGAAACTTGTGTATGTAAAGTGCATAAGTCCGTAGCACTGCCCAATTTGTGTTTCCTATGCTACACAAGTTGTATAGGAACGCAAATTGCATGGAACTTCCTTTTGCAGCTGGTTGCCACTTCCTGTAATACTGGCTCAGGTTGCAAACCTATACACAGACACCATGTATCCATTCCAGAGACAAGGCAGTCTGCTGAAACAGGAAGTTCTCCCCTAGCAGGAGAAGAGATAAGGATTTAAAAGAAAGAGCAGCAAAGAGAAGGAAAACTACCATGGATTACAGTAAATCACACATTACAGTATTGTTTTATGTTAAAAAATCTGAGGGTTTAATGTCACCTTAACTCCTTCAATGTTCAGTCAGTTATATACGGGGCTGGACTGGGACAAAAAAAAAAGTCAGCCCTGGACTTCATCCAGACCGTCCCACTTTAATTATGCACACCCCTACAAAAATTGTATATAAACCAACCGGATCGCCGAACCAATGGCTACAAATACCGGAGTTGCTGCAGAGAGACTGGGTAAAGGAACGCAGCAGCAGGTTGAGCGCACACCATGACTAAGGCTGGGGTCAGACCAGCGCACTTTTAACGTGCGTTCTGGCGCACATAATTACGGCCGCACTAGCAGCAAATGACGGGCAATGACGGACAATATACGATGTACGGCCGCACAAAAGTCCGGCCGCACAAAAGTCCGGCCGTGCAACGCAAGTGGAATTTGAACGCATTTTTCTGAGAACGCTGAACCGCTAGTACTGACGTACTGAGTGCGCAGCTGCGGCATAGCGGCGTGTTTGCGTGATTAGGAGATGTCAGACGCTGCTAATGTCCAGCCTACATAACGTCCAGACGCAAAAAGAGTTTTATTGACGATCCGTACAAAATCACGCCCGAAAATGCGAGTCGTCTTTTGTGAAAAAATACGTCAATGCGTTCGGACGCACTTTTTCACGTTCGCGTGGAAAAATGCTTTCGTCTGACCCTAGCCTTAAGGTGAGGCATATGCGCAGCGGGTCTCACCGGCACTTTGACCCAAATATGAGAATGCGGCAGACTGCGTCTGTTTTGCAGACAGTGAGGAAGATCTCCCCTCACCCTTTAAGGGCAGTGTGAACCATGCGATGAACCAGCATTCACACTGGCCCGCTGAGCCAACGGTCCACCGGGAATCTCCCTGTAGTCCCTATGGCCAGTATATGCCTGCTGAGATATATATATATATATACACAGGGAATTAGCGGATCCTGAGCTCTATATACGAGTATACGGGGAATTAGCGGATCCTGAGCTCTATATACGAGTATACAGGGAATTAGCGGATCCTGAGCTCTATATGTGAGTATACGGGGAATTAGCGGATCCTGAGCTCTATATATGAGTATACAGGGAATTAGTGGATCCTGAGCTCTATATACGAGTATACGGGGAATTAGCGGATCCTGAGCTCTATATGTGAGTATACAGGGAATTAGCGGATAACAAGCTCTATGTATGAGTATACGGGGAATCAGCGGATCCTGAGCTCTATACAGTCAGGTCCAGAAATATTGGGACATCGACACAATTCTCACATCTTTGGCTCTATACACCACCACAATGGAGTTGGAATGAAACAAACACAATGTGCTTTAACTGCAGACTGTCAGCTTTAATTTGAGGGTATGTACATCCAACTCAGGTGAACAGTGTAGGACTTACAGCAGTTTGCAGATGTGCCTCCCACTTGTTAAGGGACCAAAAGTAATGGGACAGAATAATAATCATAAATCAAACTTTCCCTACTTAATACTTGGTTGCAAATCCTTTGCAGTCAATCACAGCCTGAAGTCTGGAACGCATAGACATCACCAGACGCTGGGTTTCATCCCTGGTGATGCTCTGCCAGGCCTCTACTGCAACTGTCTTCAGTTCCTGCTTGTTCTTGGGGCATTTTCCCTTCAGTTTTGTCTTCAGCAAGTGAAATGCATGCTCAATGGGATTCAGGTCAGGTGATTGACTTGGCCATTGCATAACATTCCACTTCTGTCCCTTTAAAAACTCTTTGGTTGCGTTTGCAGTATGCTTTGGGTCATTGTCCATCTGCACTGTGAAGCGCCGTCCAATGAGTTCTGCAGCAAATCTATTAAACCCAAATTCCCCTCTAATATTTGTATATTAAGACACATAAAGCCAGCTCTGACCTGTGCCTAGATCCTCCTTTCAGCACTGAGCTCTCAGCTATAAACAAAGGCTTCTCTCCCAGGGAACTTCCTGTCTGTGCAAACCACTCCTCCACAGGAAAGACTCTAGTAGAGTTCCAAACACTAAAGACTAAGTCTGTGACTATTATATTATCTTCAGCAGTAAGTGAACGGGTACAGTGACCTGAGCTGGAGACACTTTAATTGTCACGGTGGGTCAGGGGATGGGGCGCCTGGCAGCAGCTTCCTCGCTGCTCGCTGGCCAGGCGCCGAATGTAAACGCTTCCGGGTGCGCTCACGTGGGACGCCGAGGGGCGGGGCCTGGCGTTATGACGCGGACCCGCCGGGTTTAAAACCCAGTCTCACCACTTACCGGTGCCCTGACGTGGTATTCACTTCCCGCAGAGCTCTTGTGAATATTTGGCTATTACCTGTGTATGACCCTTGGCATTGGCAAACGAACCCTCCTGTGTATGACCCTTGGCATTGGCAAACGAACCCTCCTGTGTATGACTCTTGGCATTGGCAAACGAACCCTCCTGTGTATAACCCGTGGCATTGGCAAACGAACCCTCCTGTGTATGACCCTTGGCATTGGCAAACGAACTCTCCTGTGTATGACCCCTGGCATTTGCAAACGAACCCTTCTGTGTATAACCCCTGGTATTGGCATTTACTCTGCTCTTGGTTCTGCCCTTAACGTTGGTACCGAGGTCAGTCTATGTGGCACCCTAAGCACACATCAGATTACCTCTGCTAATACTAAAGTCCTAGGGAGGACTTGTACTCTGGTCTGTACCTTTGTCTGGTGTTTTCCTTTCTTTATCTGTTACCTGCTTTATCGTCTATATAGCTTTGCCGACCATTCAAGGATCGGAAGAGTAGAGAGTGAGCTACATAAAGAGATCACTATCTTGGTAGTCAGAAAGATTCGTGACAGTACTCTATTCCATACCTCTGTCTGGTGTTACCCTTGTTTATCTATTGTCTGGTTAATTGTCTTTCTAGTTTTGCCGACCATTCAAGGATCGGAAGGGTAGAGAGCGGTCTGCGTAAAGGGACCACTTTTTGGTAATCAGAGGGATCCGTGACATTACGTCAGGGCCAATGGATCCCGCAGACCTCTCTAACCAGCTGGCACGTATCGCAGCCAGACAAGAGGAACAGGACCATAGGATGGACCAGATTTCTCTCGCTCTGCAAACCCTGTTAAATCGGTCCAATACAGGTACCACAAACCCTCCAGATCCAGTATTACCTAGGGTCAGTTCCGTCCCCCTGAAGGACATAGGCTTAGTATGAAGGCACCCCTACGCTATGATGGTACACCAAGCCTATGCCGGGGTTTTTTGACTCAACTCGAGATCTTGTTTGAGAACAATCCAGGTTCTTGTATGTCTGATAAAGCCAAAGTAGGATATCTGATTAATCATTTAACAGAAAAAGCTTTATTGTGGGCTACGCCGTTGTGGGAGAATAAGAAACCCATCATTTATGACTATGAGGGTTTTACCTCTGAGTTAAAACGTACCTTTGATCCCTCTAGAAGGGCTACCAATGCGGGTAGGTCCTTGTTTCACATCAAACAAGGTAATAAGAGGGTCGCCGACTATGCCATAGAGTTTAAGACTTTGACTTCTGAGGTACTTTGGCCGAACGACGTTTTAACCTTAGCCTTTACCGAAGGCTTGAACGAGGCTTTTATGTTTGAGCTGGCTCCCTTAAAATTACCAGAAAATCTAGACCACCTGATAGATTTCTGTATAGCCATGGACGATCAAATCAGGGAAAGGAGACACCCCAGAGATAGACCCCGAAGGGTCTTGCCTCCTTTACCCTCATTACCCAGACACACCAGTACGTCAGGTAATTCGGAGAATGTGAAAACAGATTTGCCAGTCGTTGAACCCATGCAAATAGGGAAGACGGGTATTTCAGAAGCAGAAAGAGCGCACAGAAGAGAAAAGGGGCTCTGCTTCTATTGTGCAGGGGCAGATCACTTCCGCCTTCAATGTCCTCAGAGACCCAGGGTTAGCAGGGCTGAATAATAGCAAATTAGGACTCAGAACAGGAAATACCCAGGTTATCGGTTCTCTGTATGCCTCCTTTGTGGATAATGAGAAAAAAAAATCCAGGATTCTGTTACCGATCTCCTAACGGGAGGGGGTTCACCTCAAGACTGAGGCGTTCTTAGACTCTGGGGCCTCAGGCAATTTTATGGATAAGAATTTTGCTGCCAAAAACCTCCTACCTCTGGTTCTCAAGGAAAGACCTCTAATGGTGGAGGCCATAGATGGTAAACCCCTGTCATGTCCACATATCACTCACGACACAGTCGATGTATGTATGAAAACAGGAGTTTTGCACCAGGAAACAATAAGATTTCAAATTATTGAATCACCCTCATGTCCTGTCGTTCTTGGGTTTCCATGGTTAACAGAGCACAACCCAGTTGTCGATTGGGTCCAGAGAGACATAAAATGTTGGGGTCAGAGTTGTCAGTCTAAGTGCCTAGGCAGAGTCAATGTGATTGGTAGCCTCAATATTG
Organism: Leptobrachium leishanense; assembly: GCA_009667805.1. NCBI lineage: Eukaryota > Metazoa > Chordata > Amphibia > Anura > Megophryidae > Leptobrachium > Leptobrachium leishanense. Next base: position 150,490,306 of record CM019068.1, on the reverse strand, counting down.
CCACAGCCCCTCCTTTGTCCACAGAGGTCCCTGAATGTTACCTGACATTAAAGGAGGTGTTCTCTAAAGCCAGGACTGAGGTCCTACCACCACATCGTCCATATGACTGTGCTATTGATTTACTCCCCGGTACGATGCCTCCTAGGGGTCACGTATACCCTTTATCACAAAGAGAGAACGACATTATGGAGGAATACATAAGGGAGAACCTGGAACGAGGATTCATTAGACGGTCCTCCTCTCCAGCAGGAGCAGGTTTCTTTTTTGTTTCCAAAAAAGAGGGAGATCTGCGACCTTGCATCGATTATAGAGGTTTGAATAGGATCACTATAAGAAATGCATATCCCATACCTCATAACAGAATTGTTCGAACCGATTAAAAGGGGCCGTGTCTATACTAAGCTTGATTTACACGGAGCGTACAACCTGGTCAGGGTTAAAAAGGGAGACGAATGGAAGACGGCTTTTAATACACGTAGCGGGCATTATGAATACCTGGTGATGCCTTTTGGGTTGTGTAATGCGCCAGCCGTTTTCAGGACCTTATAAACGACACTCTAAGGGAATTTCTGCAAGAATTCGTCATAGTATATCTGGATGATATCCTGATATACTCTCCTGATGTGGACACTCATCATGTCCACGTGAAACAAGTATTGAAAAAACTATTGAAGGCTGGATTGTATTGTAAGCTAGAAAAATGTCTATTCGACATAGTAACTGTGCAATTCCTTGGTTATATAATAACCCCTGAGGGTTTTCAAATGGATCCTAAGAAGCTCTCAGCTATTCTGGACTGGCCTCTACCCAAGGACTTAAAGCCATTCAGAGGTTTCTGGGGTTTACGAACTATTACCGAGGTTCATTAAAGATTTTTCGGCCTTGGTGGCTCCCCTCACGGCTATGACAAAGAAAGGGGTGGGAAATCAGAAATGGACACCTCAAGCCACTCAAGCCTTTGAGGCACTAAAGCAAGCATTCACTACTGCCCCTGTTCTCCGACATCCAGATCCGGCTCTGCTTTCCAAGTAGAAGTTGACGCCTCCGAACTAGGTCTTGGTGCAGTCTTGTCCCAAAGGGAGGCTCCTGACAAACCCTTGCATCCATGCGGCTTCTATTCTCGGAAGTTGTCCCCGGCAGAGAAGAACTATGACATTGGAAATAGAGAGTTGTTAGCAGTCATCTCGGCCTTGGCCGAATGGAGATACTTATTAGAGGGTCTAAGGACCCCATCGTTATCATAACCGATCACAAGAATCTCACGTACATTGGAGATGCCAAACGTTTAAATTCCAGACAAGCGAGATGGTCATTGTTTCTTTCAAGTTTTAATTTTGTGCTTACCTATAGACCTGGGTCCAGAAACATTAAAGCAGACGCATTGTCGAGACAGTATGAGTCTTATGAACATAATATCCAAGATCGGCATCCCATTGTACCCCAGGAAAGGATTATAGCCGCTACCACGATTAGTGTCTCGTCTCCTCTAATAAAAAGGTTGCAGACCGTCCAGGGTGCAGCTCCTGGGGAAAACCTCCTGCGAGACTCTTTGTACCTGAGAACGAAAGAGAGGAAGTACTTAACATCTATCATGATAACAAAACTTCTGGGCATATGGGTATCACTAAGACTGTGTCTAGTATCAGTAAACTCCTCTGGTGGCCCACGTTGCGCCGAGATGTCAAAGATTACATTGCCGTGTGCGAGGTATGCACAAGGCAGAAAAGTCCCAAAACAGCACCCATTGGCTTACTCCAGCCTTTGCCGATCCCGAACGACGACCCTGGTCACATGTAGCCATGGATTTTATAGTAGAGTTACCTGAGTCAAGAGGGAATACAGTGATACTTACGATCATAGATCGATTTTCCAAGATGGGCCACTATGTTCCTCTTCGGAAACTACCTTCGGCAGCTGAACTGGTGCCCATTTTCATTGCCAACGTGGTCCGCATACACGGTGTCCCTCTGGAGATTGTCTCTGATAGGGGGACCCAATTCATCTCCAGATTCTGGAGAGGGTTTTGTAAGAACGTGGGGATAGACCTCTCTTTCTCTTCGGCTTATCACCCCCAGACCAACGGAGCAGCAGAACGAGCAAACCAAAATATAGAGAAATATCTCAGGTGCTTTATCTCAGAACAACAAGATAACTGGTCAGACCTGCTACCATGGGCAGAATATGCTTTGAACAGCGCAGTGAGTGAATCCACAGGACATTCTCCTTTCTTCGCTGTTTATGGTTTTGATCCTCCCGTGCTTCCCGCTACGTTTCCTGATACCACGATTCCTGCTTTAGATGAGCAACTGGCATCATTGAAAGAGACTTGGGGGAGAGTGAGACGGGCACTGGAGGAGAGTAGTGCCATCCAGAAAACTAAGGCCGACAGACACAGGAGGCAGGCACCCGTGTATCAAGTTGGGGACAGGGTTTGGCTTTCTTCACGTAACATCAAGCTCTTAGTGCCTTCCATGAAGTTGGCTCCTAGGTATATCGGCCCCTATAAGATTCTACGGCGACTCAACCCTGTCTCCTATGCTTTGGCGTTACCCCCCCATTTTAAGATACACAATGTGTTCCATGTAAACCTTTTGAAGCCGTTGTTATGTAACCGGTACACCAGGGTCCATGCTCCACCGCCTCCTGTCTCTGTGGAGGGCGAGGAGGAGTTCGAAGTTAAGGCCATTCTGGGTGCCAGGATGTCTAGGGGGTCCTTGCAATACTTGGTCGATTGGGTGGGTTACGGTCCGGAGGATCGTTCTTGGATACCGGCTGCGGAAGTCCATGCTCCTAGGCTAGTGAAGGCCTTCTATTTGCGCACCCCGTGCCCCTGGGGGTCGTCCAGTGGCCGCCCCTGGAGGGGGGGGGTTCTGTCACGGTGGGTCAGGGGATGGGGCGCCTGGCAGCAGCTTCCTCGCTGCTCGCTGGCCAGGCGCCGAATGTAAACGCTTCCGGTGCGCTCACGTGGGACGCCGAGGGCCGGGCCTGGCGTTATGACGCGGACCCGCGGGTTTAAAACCCAGTCTCACCACTTACCGGTGCCCTGACGTGGTATTCACTTCCCGCAGAGCTCTTGTGAATATTTGGCTATTACCTGTGTATGACCTTGGCATTGGCAAACGAACCCTCCTGTGTATGACCCTTGGCATTGGCAAACGAACCCTCCTGTGTATGACTCTTGGCATTGGCAAACGAACCCTCCTGTGTATAACCCGTGGCATTGGCAAACGAACCCTCCTGTGTATGACCCTTGGCATTGGCAAACGAACTCTCCTGTGTATGACCCCTGGCATTTGCAAACGAACCCTTCTGTGTATAACCCCTGGTATTGGCATTTACTCTGCTCTTGGTTCTGCCCTTAACGTTGGTACCGAGGTCAGTCTATGTGGCACCCTAAGCACACATCAGATTACCTCTGCTAATACTAAAGTCCTAGGGAGGACTTGTACTCTGGTCTGTACCTTTGTCTGGTGTTTTCCTTTCTTTATCTGTTACCTGCTTTATCGTCTATATAGCTTTGCCGACCATTCAAGGATCGGAAGAGTAGAGAGTGAGCTACATAAAGAGATCACTATCTTGGTAGTCAGAAAGATTCGTGACAGTACTCTATTCCATACCTCTGTCTGGTGTTACCCCTTGTTTATCTATTGTCTGGTTAATTGTCTTTCTAGTTTTGCCGACCATTCAAGGATCGGAAGGGTAGAGAGCGGTCTGCGTAAAGGGACCACTATTTTGGTAATCAGAGGGATCCGTGACATTAATGTTGGGAATTGTCTTCTGTGTTTTGAACTCTACTTTAGTAGTTCATTGTGTGCTGGAAGAGGCTTAAGGTGACCATATCTACTGAAGCCTGTTCAATACCTCAGCCGCTGCAAGTGCTAAGTTAGCAACTTGCCATTGAACGCCGTTCAACCGCTCAGCAGTGCTAACCTAGCACTTGCAGTGACCCGAGGAGATGCTGAGTGTGACGTTTTAAAGATGGCCGCCGCCATGAAGCAAGTAACAATGCCGTACAGCAAGATGGCCGCCGCCTCGAAGCAGGTAATAATTCCGTACAGCAATGTTAATTTTGCGGTTTCTGTTCACCAAAGCACAAAATATTTATTTATTATTTCCCCGTGCACATAGACATATATTACAGTTCAATTTATATATTGTTTCAGAAGTAAACCTAACGTTTATTCATTAAAAACTATCATTTGTGGTGTGTGCATACAAAACGGGATTGTGCTGACTGCTTCTCTTTATTATATTTTGTCCGAGTGATACGAAAAACAATCTGAATTTTTCATTAAGAAATCGTCGGCCATTTTGGATTCAAAATTCGCATCCAAAGGGTTCAACGACACTGCTGCAGCAAACTGAATTGCTGCGCTGCAGCAATTCACCAGCTGCTGAGGTATTGAACAGGCCTCTGGTTTTAGCATTACAGTAATGTTTTTTTGGACATTGGTCTGGTTAGTCATGAGATGTACCCAGTACAGTGTAGGACTACAAAACCAAAAATTATTTATTTATCAAAAGATGGAGTATGTAAATCCTTGATAAACCAGCCTTAAATGAATTTATCCTAGTTTTATATTACACATCGTCGTTGGATGTCTGCAATAGTCACATTCGGCACACGCACTCTCACTATATTGTGGCGACTCTTCGATTTATACTCCAGTTCATTACATACAGCTCACCGTGGGAACTCGATGATGATGTCATCACACAGAGCCCACCAAAATCGATCAATTCAATGCTATCTGCGGACTATAAAAGGCTCCTGCAGCACAGGACAGGCACCAGTGGTGTTTTTGGACTGTGACACTGGCCCTCAAAGCTCCGCTCTCGGTTACACAAGCTTTTCGCTCTGCCATTTTCAGGATCTGGCTGCTCAGTGCTCCTCGGGATCTGGCTGCTTGGTGCTCCCTGGAATCTGGCTGCTCGGTGCTCCCCAGTATCTGGCTGCTCGATGCTCCCCAGTATCTGGCTGCTCGGTTCACCCAGGGTCTGGCTGCTCAGCGCTCCCAATGATGTGGCTGCTCGGTACTCCCCAGGATCTGGCTGCTCCCAATGATGTGGCACTTGGTGCACCCAGGATCTGGCTGCTAGGTGCTCCCCAGGATCTTGCTGCTCGGTGCTCCCCGGGATTTGGCTGCTCGGTGCTCCCCGGGATTTGGCTGCTCGGTGCTCCCCGGGATTTGGCTGCTCGGTGCTCCCCGGGATCTGGCTGCTCGGTGCTCCCCGGGATCTGGCTGCTCGGTGCTCCCCGGGATCTGGCTGCTCGGTGCTCCCCAGTATCTGGCTGCTCGGTGCTCCCCAGTATCTGGTTGCTCGGTTCACCCAGGGTCTGGCTGCTCAGCGCTCCCAATGATGTGGCTGCTCGGTGCTCCCCAGGATCTGGCTGCTCCCAATGATGTGGCACTTGGTGCACCCAGGATCTGGCTGCTAGGTGCTCCCCAGGATCTTGCTGCTCGGTGCTCCCCGGGATTTGGCTGCTCGGTGCTCCCCGGGATTTGGCTGCTCGGTGCTCCCCGGGATTTGGCTGCTCGGTGCTCCCCGGGATCTGGCTGCTCGGTGCTCCCCGGGATCTGGCTGCTCCCCGGGATCTGGTTGCTCCCCGGGATCTGGCTGCTCGGTGCTCCCCGGGATCTGGCTGCTCGGTGCTCCCTGGGATCTGGCTGCTCGGTGCTCCCTGGGATCTGGCTGCTCGGTGCTCCCACTGGTTAAAAAGCAAAAACATTGGGTATTTCTAAACCTCAGGACAAAATTTAGAATCTATTTAACCAGGGTCTTTTTTGCGGTTGTAGATTTGGGGGGGGGGTCAAAGTTCATGAAGTGGGCTGGATACTTCTGGTTTACGAAGCCGTCCTGGTAGGGAATAGGCGCCCAACAGTTTCTTCTGTCCGAGTGTATCTTTGTTTTAACAAACAAACATAAAATGGGCAAGTCAACACATGCAGCAAATTAGGATAGTTGGCTCTCCTAAACAGAGTAATTGACAATCAGTCAGTAATCACGTGATATGTCCTAATGAATGTCGTAAACAAAGTCCTCATATGGGTTCAATGGTGCAAAATCGAAGGGGTAGTGACCATCACAACAGATTTCTCAAGCTGAAAAATCGAGAAGAAATACTGGACATAGTGTAAAACTGCTATACATTTATTTCCATAAAAAAGAAGGGTTAAAAAACACTCACGAAATAAGTGGCACACTAGGACAAACTTGTGTGCAAATACGCATGTTAAACAATCAGTCCACAGATACCATCTTATTCCTGCAAAATCCTGGAACCAGTCTTTTAGGATCAAAATCGTGAATCTCCAATGCACACACACTTTGCATTCATACTTACCTTCCTGGGTGACATGGGAAAGTTTCCGCGCGTGTGCTCGTTGGAAGGCCCCCAGCCGCGACCACGTGGGACCACGTGATCGTGGCTGGGGGCCTTCCGACGAGCGCACGCGTGAAGACTTTCCTGGTGTTGCCCAGGAAGGTAAGTGTGAACGCGGTGAGTGCCAGGTGAGCTGGGCTCATTATCCATGAGCTGGGGGGGCAAATCCATGATTTGGGGGGCATTATCCATGAGCTGGGGGCAGTATCCATGAGCTGGGAGGCATACCCATGAGCTGGGGGGCATTATCCATGAGCTAGGGGGCATATCCATGAGCTGGGGCAAATCCATGAGCTGGGGGGCAAATCCACGAGAGCTGGGGGGCATATCCATGAGAGCGGGCATAATTCATGAAAGCTGGGGGGCATATCCATGAGCTGGGGGATATCTATGAAGAGCGGGGCATTATCCATGAGCAGGGGGCATTATCCATGAGCTGGGGGGCATTATCCATGAGCTGGGGGCATTATCCATGAGCTGGGGGCAATATCCATGAGCGGGAGGCATTATCCATGAGCTGGGGGGCATATCCATGAGCTGGGGGCATTATCCATGAGCTGGGGGGCATTATCCATGAGCTGGGGGCAATATCATGAGCGGGAGGCATTATCATGAGCTTGGGGCAAATCCATGAGCTGGGGGCAAATCCATGAGAGCTGGGGCATAATCCATGAAATTTGGGTACCATATCCATGAGCTGGAGGGCATATCTATGAGAGCTGGGGGGCATATCCATGAGACCTGGGGGCATATCCATGTGAGCTGGGGGCATTTTTATATGAGGTCTGTTCTTATTGGAAAGTGGTCACATGATATAAAATAAAAGTATCGGTACTCGTATCGGTGAGTACTTGAACAAAAGTAAGGACCTCTAAACTAGAGGTGACCGGCTAGGACATAACTATAAAACATAAAATACTTTATTATACATTTAAACATAAACCCTTCAGAAGGTAAATAAGACACAACTCAAAACAAAATTAGACATAAATAAAATCAGTATAACCACAATTATTAATGGGTAAGTTACCTCAAGGGGTGGTTATAACAGTTGAATGATAAATAGAACATGTGAAATAACCATTGGATTAACTCCTTCTGTTTAAAGCATTCGTTTCTAAAACGGAGCATCAATGGGTTCACAAAAATGTGTGGGATGACAGTGATCGCTATCTTAACCAATTCATACTGTCTTTTTGGGCCATTTAAATGTGGAATTGCCCCCAATACAATTGGAAAACGTCACTACCAATTAGCATGAGTTCGAAATGCGATCCAAATAATGAAATTTGGTTGTGAACCAGTGCTGCAGTTACTGGATGGATCCTGTGCCCCTAGCTATGCTAATTTATATCTGGCCCTCTGGGAAGAGACTGTGGTTTTCACAGATAAAACCAAAAAATATACTGCAAATGTGTCTAAGTGGTTCAGATACATAGATGATATATTCTTACTATGGCATGGCTCTGATAACCTCTTAAATGAATGGCTTGTTGAATTGAATACCAATAATATTGGATTGACATTAACTTTGGTTAACAGCAAAGAAAAATTACAATTTTTGGATCTAATGATAAAAATTGATAAAAATACCATACAAACTAAACTATACAGAAAAGAAACATCGACAAATAATTTGTTAAACTGGGAGAGTTTCCATCCAGTTCCTTTAAAATTAGGAATACCAATAGGACAATACTTAAGAGCTCGGAGAAATTGCAGTAATCTTAGAGACTTCCAAGAAGAAGCGAATCAACTTAGAGAAATGTTTCGTACTAAAGGCTACCCTAACAGATGTCTAAAAAGAGCTTACAAAAAAGCCCTGTTATCAGATAGGAAAAAATTACTTATTCCAAAGAAGAAAATACCAGGTGAAAAACAAATAAGATTCATTGCGACTTACGACAAGGGATGGAATGAAATTAAAGAAATCTGCCATAAATATTGGCCAATTTTACAAATGGATGAGAACATCTCCAATGTAATATCTAAATCTGCTACTTTCACAGCAAGGAGATCCATTAATTTAAAAGATATATTAGTTCACAGTCACTTCTCTACAAAAGAGCCTAAAACACACTGGCTGAAACCTAAACCTGGCATACGCAGATGTGGACATTGTAAAGAATGTCCATTCGTGGACAATTCTGAATCCTTTAATAGTACCATCACAGGAAAGACATTCCCGATAAAAGAATCAATTACCTGTGAAACTATGAAAGTAATATATTTAATCACTTGTACCTGCAAAAAACAATATGTAGGGAAAACTTATCAGCAGTTCAAAAAGCGAGTCTTACAACACATTAATTCTGTTATTAATATAACAGACACTCCTATATCTAGACATGTGTGGGCTAATCACAATGGGGACCCTAAATGCTTAAACTTTCAAGCAATAGAGGCTATAACATTGGGACCTAGAAGAGGAGATTTTGATTTGACTCTTAGAAGAAAAGAATCCAGATGGATCTTTGTACTTAAAACACAATTTCCTAGTGGTCTCAATGAAGAATTTAACTATACCCCCTTTTTGTGATTCAATTTCTTATATAAATACTGTACAAAACTCTGAATAACTGTATTAAAATATCTTGATCTTAAGTCCAATATTAGAATTGTTAAAAGAATCCATTAAGCCAACAAATCACCAATATGATCATCTGCAATACGGCTTGATCTATAGGTTCTGTTCATTGTTCAGCAATAAATAGTTTGATTAATAAACTTTGCTGTTCACAAACATAATATTGTCTAAAATCCATTCCTATATGATCTACAATATGAATAAGGAATTATACTCGTCTATAAAATATGAATAGGTGATTGGCAGCTCTCAAACACGTATTTAAATAAATAAATGATTCTCCAAGAAACTTAGTTGGTTCGGTTAATTATTTGATTGGCGAATCTAATCACGTGTTTAATTGAAAGCTCAAAGGAGGTCTTTAAAAGCAACCCCGATACACTGGATTAGTTAGCATTCCTGAGGAGCACGCAAGTGAAACGCGCGTCGAATGCCTTAAGAAATGATTTAAATCTTAATTTAAGATATTTGATAAAATAATATACTATCTTTCTAAAGAATTGAAAAATGATAAATGAACTATTGAACTCTTAGGCTAGGGTCAGACTGAGGCAGTGCGAACGCGCGTGCAGGCGCACTTAATCACGGCCGCACTAGCAGCAAATGACGGGCAATGACGGCCAATATACGATGTACGGTCGCACGACAGTCCGGCTGCGCAACGCAAGTGGAAAATGAACGCATTTTTTCGAGAACGTAAAACTGCTAGTACAGACGTACAGAGTGCGCTGCGTCCGCATAGCGGCGTGTGTGCGTGATTGGGAGACGTCAGACGCTGCTAATGTCTGGCCAACATAACGTTCAGATGCACAAAGTGTTTTATTGATGATCCGTACAAAATCACGGCCGAAAAATGCGCATCGTATGACCGCTATCGCGTACTCCGTGAAAAAATACGTCCATTCGTTCGAACGCACTTTTTCACGGACAACGTGAAAATGCGTTCGTCTGACCCTAGCCTTAGTGGGATGATGAATGTTTGCAATCTCTTCGTCGGAAAAATCAGTGAGATAATGAATGATTGAAATATCTCTGTTAAAATCCTATTTAAACGCTGCTTTGGGCGTCACTACTCTATATACAACATATGTGCATCTTTGCAAAATAATACCTTGAGATACTTGAGGAATGAACGCAACAGCTTAAAATTTCAGAACTGTGTATATAATTATACGTTGCATGCTAATAACGCAATAATTGTCCATCGAAACGCTGCTTTGGGCGTCACTACTCTATATATATATGTGCACCTGTGCAATATAGTACCTGGAGATACTTGAGGAATGAACGTAACAGCTTAAAACTTCAGAGCTGTGTATACAATTGTACTTTGTATGCTAATAACGCAATAATTGTCCATTTAAACGCTGCTTTGGGCGTCATTATTCCATACACATTTGTGCACTTTTGCAATATAGTATCTTGGGATACTTGAGGAATGAACGCAACAGTTTAAAACTCCAGAACTGTGTATATTATTGTACTTTGTATGCTAATAACGCAATAATTGTCTACTTAAAACGCTCTATACATAACATATATGCACCTTTGTAATATAGTACCTTAGGATATTTGAGGAATGAACGCAACAGCTTAAAACTCCAGAACTGTGTGTATAATTGTACTTCGTATGCTAATTACGCAATGATTGAGACAACAAAAGTATTATTGAAGTGGACATTTATTTATACCAACAAAGGTTACTCTGGTTTGATATGCAATCAATCTTAATACACATAAGGATTCGGATTTAAAACGCTACTTTGGGCGTTATCACTTCATTCCAATATATAAGTGCCTTTACAACTTAGCACTTTAAGGTATCCGATTCTAAGAAGCAACAGTTCCAACTGCAGGACTATGACGAAATCGTATTCTGTATATGCATAATGTAGTGAGATGTTGAATGTATGCAGTCTCCTTATTGAATAATCCGTGAGTTTATGAACGATTGAAAAGTGTCCTGGTAAAGTTCTATTTAAACGCTGCTTTGGGCGTTTTTACTCCATATAATGATACACACGGTTGAAATATAGCACCTTAAGATACTTTATATAAGGATGTAACAACTTTAGAACTGTTTATATGGTCGCACATTATATGCTAATAATGTTATGATTGAGATACCTTTAAGCACTCAACTCCATTGTATTGGGGGCAATTCCACATTTAAATGGCCCAAAAAGACAGTATGAATTGGTTAAGATAGCGATCACTGTCATCCCACACATTTTTGTGAACCCATTGATGCTCCGTTTTAGAAACGAATGCTTTAAACAGAAGGAGTTAATCCAATGGTTATTTCACATGTTCTATTTATCATTCAACTGTTATAACCACCCCTTGAGGTAACTTACCCATTAATAATTGTGGTTATACTGATTTTATTTATGTCTAATTTTGTTTTGAGTTGTGTCTTATTTACCTTCTGAAGGGTTTATGTTTAAATGTATAATAAAGTATTTTATGTTTTATAGTTATGTCCTAGCCGGTCACCTCTAGTTTAGAGGTCCTTACTTGTTATATTGGGTTACCCCCTGAGTGGCTCTGGATATTACATCTTAGAAGCTCTATAGTAGTCCTTGCTGGGCTACCCTCTCCATACGAATTACAGGGTTTTAGTACCCATTTAGAGTTTAAAGTTTTTGTACAGTATTTGACATAATGTCAGAGATATTAAAACAATTGTGTGATGTGAGCACATGGTCGGAAGATATAGGAAAAGTGTTCACAAATGAGTCCCTTCCAGCTGATTCAAATTTAAAGGATATATCTGAAGCTTTTTTTGCAATTCAAAAGATCTATCAAGAACAGATTAAATCTTGGTGGGAAATTAAAAGTTTGCAGACATATATAACAGAGAAATTGGTACCCAGAGGATTAAGACCAGAAGTACCACTCCCTAATAAAATAATAAAAGAAGAACATATAGCCGAATGGCAGGGAATTCTCCTTGAATGTTCAAATAAATTAATGTTTTTTCTCACAAAATTAGAACAAGAAAATCTGAATAAAATAAAAGATGATCTTGAAATTCAAATAAATAATATACAGAACTATCAAACAAATAAGGATTACAAACAATTTGAGGAAAAACTACAAAAAAATCTCGATAGGTTTAGACAACAAATTAAAGAAAAAAAGCATTTTAAATTTCAAAGAGACGTTAAAGACTTTGAAACAAAAAATATTTTTTGGGATAGAAAAAGGAGGAGAAATCAACAGTATCAAAAAAACTCTTCTCAATCAGATAGGACAAGTGGATCTGAAAGTGAGAACGATTTCAAACTAACATCAACAAGTCAAAATCCTAATGTAACAAAGGGAATACTTACCAATAAAAAGAGAGGTGTCTCTTTTTTAGAGGAAACGGACAGGACAGACGAAGTACAGATAGGGAGACTAAGACCCAGGCAGAAATGGGGCTACAAACCACGACAGTACAAGAAACAACAATAACGAACAAAAATCAAATAATAAATCTTTCCGAATTTACTTTACAAGAAAAACATCTAAAAATTTTGGGTAAAGGTTTATCCTTTGTACCTAGTCCCAGGTTTGACCAATTTACTTGGATTAAAGATTTAAACCTCTTTGCTCGTAAACTTGCATTACACGAAGTCTTCGTTAAAAAAGATGAAAGACAAGCCAAACAATTAGGAATAACACCTGAAGATTTTCCATATCTAAGAACGTTAATGGATCTTCTTGACAAAAATGAGGAACCCTCCGTTGAAATAAATAGGAAATTTAAAAATAAATCTAAATATACACCGTCTTTTTCAGAATTTTCCAGCATCGATCTTTTTGTAAAATTAGTGACCAATGAAATCAATGAATTGGAAATAATACCTTGGAAAAAAGAACAGAATCTATCTAGAGAGGAGCGTATAGCCTTAAGAGAATTGAAAAATGAAAAAAGCATTGAGATAAAAGCCTCTGACAAAGGGGGAAACATTGTGATAATGTCAAAGCCTGACTACAAAGATATGTGTCTGCGAATAATTAATGATCCAGAGGGTTATACCTTGCTAACTTTTAACCCTACTGAAAAGTATTTTCTTGAATTGGATAAACTATTACAAAAAGGGGTAATGGATGGACATATTTCAGATGAATTAAAGAAATCACTACTACCATTAAGACCTACAACACCAACACTTTATAGTTTACCCAAGATACATAAATCTCTAATTAATCCACCAGGACGTCCAATTATTGCAGGCAATAATTCTCTAACAGAAAAATTGAGTCAATTTGTTGATCACTATTTACACCCATTTGTGGAAGAAATACCCTCTTATACAAGAGATACGCAAAATGCCCTCCAACATCTTGAGGATGTAATAGTTCCATCTGATACTACATTAGCAAGCTTTGATGTAGTATCTTTATATAATAATATCCCACATGAACAAGGGATAAAGGCATGTAGGCATTTTTTGAGTAAGAAATTTGATGAAGCAATGACAAACTTTATCATACAACTACTTACATATATCTTAACTCACAACTTCTTCTTATTTGATGGTAAATACTATCTGCAGACAAGGGGCACGGCGATGGGAACATCCTGTGCCCCTAGCTATGCTAATTTATATCTGGCCCTCTGGGAAGAGACTGTGGTTTTCACAGATAAAACCAAAAAATATACTGCAAATGTGTCTAAGTGGTTCAGATACATAGATGATATATTCTTACTATGGCATGGCTCCGATAACCTCTTAAATGAATGGCTTGATGAATTAAATACCAATAACATTGGATTGACATTAACTTTGGTTAACAGCAAAGAAAAATTACAATTTTTGGATCTAATGATAAAAATTGATAAAAATACCATACAAACTAAACTATACAGAAAAGAAACATCGACAAATAATTTGTTAAACTGGGAGAGTTTCCATCCAGTTCCTTTAAAATTAGGAATACCAATAGGACAATACTTAAGAGCTCGGAGAAATTGCAGTAATCTTAGAGACTTCCAAGAAGAAGCGAATCAACTTAGAGAAATGTTTCGTACTAAAGGCTACCCTAACAGATGTTTAAAAAGAGCTTACAAAAAAGCCCTGTTATCAGATAGGAAAAAATTACTTATTCCAAAGAAGAAAATACCAGGTGAAAAACAAATAAGATTTATTGCGACTTACGACAAGGGATGGAATGAAATTAAAGAAATCTGCCATAAATATTGGCCAATTTTACAAATGGATGAGAACATCTCCAATGTAATATCTAAATCTGCTACTTTCACAGCAAGGAGATCCATTAATTTAAAAGATATATTGGTTCACAGTCACTTCTCTACAAAAGAGCCTAAAACACACTGGCTGAAACCTAAACCTGGCATACGCAGATGTGGACATTGTAAAGCATGTCCATTCGTGGACAATTCTGAATCCTTTAATAGTACCATCACAGGAAAGACATTCCCGATAAAAGAATCAATTACCTGTGAAACTATGAAAGTAATATATTTAATCACTTGTACCTGCAAAAAACAATATGTAGGGAAAACTTATCAGCAGTTCAAAAAGCGAGTCTTACAACACATTAATTCTGTTATTAATATAACAGACACTCCTATATCTAGACATGTGTGGGCCAATCACAATGGGGACCCTAAATGCTTAAACTTTCAAGCAATAGAGGCTATAACATTGGGACCTAGAAGAGGAGATTTTGATTTGACTCTTAGAAGAAAAGAATCCAGATGGATCTTTGTACTTAAAACACAATTTCCTAGTGGTCTCAATGAAGAATTTAACTATACCCCTTTTTGTGATTCAATTTCTTATATAAATACTGTACAAAACTCTGAATAACTGTATTAAAATATCTTGATCTTAAGTCCAATATTAGAATTGTTAAAAGAATCCATTAAGCCAACAAATCACCAATATGATCATCTGCAATACGGCTTGATCTATAGGTTCTGTTCATTGTTCAGCAATAAATAGTTTGATTAATAAACTTTGCTGTTCACAAACATAATATTGTCTAAAATCCATTCCTATATGATCTACAATATGAATAAGGAATTATACTCGTCTATAAAATATGAATAGGTGATTGGCAGCTCTCAAACACGTATTTAAATAAATAAATGATTCTCCAAGAAACTTAGTTGGTTCGGTTAATTATTTGATTGGCGAATCTAATCACGTGTTTAATTGAAAGCTCAAAGGAGGTCTTTAAAAGCAACCCCGATACACTGGATTAGTTAGCATTCCTGAGGAGCACGCAAGTGAAACGCGCGTCGAATGCCTTAAGAAATGATTTAAATCTTAATTTAAGATATTTGATAAAATAATATACTATCTTTCTAAAGAATTGAAAAATGATAAATGAACTATTGAACTCTTAGGCTAGGGTCAGACTGAGGCAGTGCGAACGCGCGTGCAGGCGCACTTAATCACGGCCGCACTAGCAGCAAATGACGGGCAATGACGGCCAATATACGATGTACGGTCGCACGAAAGTCCGGCTGCGCAACGCAAGTGGAAAATGAACGCATTTTTTCGAGAACGTAAAACTGCTAGTACAGACGTACAGAGTGCGCTGCGTCCGCATAGTGGCGTGTGTGCGTGAATTGGAGATGTCAGACGCTACTAATGTCCAGCCAACATAACGTTCAGATGCACAAAGTGTTTTATTGATGATCCGTACAAAATCACGGACGAAAAATGCGCATCGTATGACCGCTATCGCGTACTCCGTGAAAAAATACGTCCATTCGTTCGAACGCACTTTTTCACGGACAACGTGAAAATGCGTTCGTCTGACCCTAGCCTTAGTGGGATGATGAATGTTTGCAATCTCTTCGTCGGAAAAATCAGTGAGATAATGAATGATTGAAATATCTCTGTTAAAATCCTATTTAAACGCTGCTTTGGGCGTCACTACTCTATATACAACATATGTGCATCTTTGCAAAATAATACCTTGAGATACTTGAGGATGAACGCAACAGCTTAAAATTTCAGAACTGTGTTATAAATTATACGTTGCATGCTAATAACGCAATAATTGTCCATCTAAACGCTGCTTGGGCGTCACTACTCTATATATATATGTGCACCTGTGCAATATAGTACCTGGAGATACTTGAGGAATGAACGTAACAGCTTAAAACTTCAGAGCTGTGTATACAATTGTACTTTGTATGCTAATAACGCAATAATTGTCCATTTAAACGCTGCTTTGGGCGTCATTATTCCATACACATTTGTGCACTTTTGCAATATAGTATCTTGGGATACTTGAGGAATGAACGCAACAGTTTAAAACTCCAGAACTGTGTATAGTATTGTACTTTGTATGCTAATAACGCAATAATTGTCTACTTAAAACGCTCTATACATAACATATATGCACCTTTGTAATATAGTACCTTAGGATATTTGAGGAATGAACGCAACAGCTTAAAACTCCAGAACTGTGTGTATAATTGTACTTCGTATGCTAATTACGCAATGATTGAGACAACAAAAGTATTATTGAAGTGGACATTTATTTATACCAACAAAGGTTACTCTGGTTTGATATGCAATCAATCTTAATACACATAAGGATTCTGATTTAAAACGCTACTTTGGGCGTTATCACTTCATTCCAATATATAAGTGCCTTTACAACTTAGCACTTTAAGGTATCCGATTCTAAGAAGCAACAGTTCCAACTGCAGGACTATGACGAAATCGTATTCTGTATATATGCATAATGTAGTGAGATGTTGAATGTATGCAGTCTCCTTATTGAATAATCCGTGAGTTATGAACGATTGAAAAGTGTCCTGGTAAAATTCTATTTAAACGCTGCTTTGGGCGTTTTTACTCCATATAATGATACACACGGTTGAAATATAGCACCTTAAGATACTTTATATAAGGATGTAACAACTTTAGAACTGTTTATATGGTCGCACATTATATGCTAATAATGTTATGATTGAGATACCTTTAAGCACTCAACTCCATTGTATTGGGCAATTCCACATTTAAATGGCCCAAAAAGACAGTATGAATTGGTTAAGATAGCGATCACTGTCATCCCACACATTTTTGTGAACCCATTGATGCTCCGTTTTAGAAACGAATGCTTTAAACAGAAGGAGTTAATCCAATGGTTATTTCACATGTTCTATTTATCATTCAACTGTTATAACCACCCCTTGAGGTAACTTACCCATTAATAATTGTGGTTATACTGATTTCATTTATGTCTAATTTTGTTTTGAGTTGTGTCTTATTTACCTTCTGAAGGGTTTATGTTTAAATGTATAATAAAGTATTTTATGTTTTATAGTTATGTCCTAGCCGGTCACCTCTAGTTTAGAGGTCCTTACTTGTTATATTGGGTTACCCCCTGAGTGGCTCTGGATATTACATCTTAGAAGCTCTATAGTAGTCCTTGCTGGGCTACCCTCTCCATACTTGAACAAAAGTATCGGTACTCGTACTCGGTCTTAAAAAAGTGGTATCGGTGCATCCCCAATTAGGACATATCACGTGATTGACTGACTTTTGTCAATTACTCTGTTTAGGAGAGCCAACTATCCTAATTTGCTGCATGTGTTGCCTTGCCCATTCTATGTTTGTTTGTTACATCGTTAATTTTGTGGCACCAATTTAGGGGGGTGCTTGGTCAAAGGTAACTACCATTTTCTGGTGATTCTTCAAATTTTTTGCATATAAATGTATCTTTGTTTTACTTTGAAAGTTATTCTGGAAATTATAAGCTATTCCATGTCACATACAGTGCCCTGGAAAGCAATAGGGTCCAGAAAATCCTGTGTCCGAGCTGGTTTCGGTGAGACCTAATGTCATGTTTCCACACCATGCGCCCGCTTTAGGGCAAGTATTACCAATATAACACTGGCTTGGCTCCGGCAGCCCTACCAGTACCAATGAAACACTGGCTTGGCTCTGGCAGCCCTTTTCCTGTCATGCTGTATGTCTTGTTCCAGACCGGATTGACCACAGTCCTGTGCCTCATTCCGACCCCTGGAGTCCAGTCTGGGTATTATATTTGCTTGGAGCCTCAGGTACAACCAATCCCACCTGATTAGGCCGCCACATAAAGGAAGTGACGCCCTGAAGTCCTCATTTCAACATTGAAGTGCCTGAGTGTGTCTGGACCTGGTTGCCAGTTTATCTGTATCCAGCATCTTGATACCCACCGTACTATTGCCTTGTCTTGATACTGCCGTTTAACGACCCTGCTACCCACCTGTGTTCCTGTCCTGTTTTAAGTTTTTGCATATTGGACTAACCGTGTACCGACCTCTTGCTCTGGATAAAGACCATTCTCTGCCAGCTGCAACCTATTGCATATGGACTAGACCACGCTCACTGCCAGCCTGCTGCCAAGTTCTTTTGTTTCTCAGTCTCTGCTACTCAAGCCCCCTCTCTATTTACTCCAGTGTTCTTGTATGGAAGTTATTTATGTCCTGTTTCTGTGTCTTTAGTTTACCCAGGTTCTGTTGTTTTGTTACAGTTTATACCAGGTCCAGCCCAAGCCACTGTGGTACCTGGAGCCAAGGATGAATTGCTACCCACCCCAAAAAAATGCAGCATTTATGAGCGTATCACAGAGCGCCACAGCAATAAAACTCCCAGTAATGTGCAGTGTGTATGAGCGTATCACAGAGCTCCACTTGGTCACTGTGTCTGCTATATTCTCTCTGGTAATTATCTCGACACTCCCTCTGTTTCCTTATGTTTCACTTACCTTAGTCCCTTAGATTGTAAGCTCACGGGATGTCTGGATGAGCACTCGTACAAAGTGCTGCATTAGCAGGACAATTATCCTATGGGCGGAGCCGTCTGTTCCTTATGTTTTTGTAGCGCTCACTCCCGGAGGAGCCGCTGAATTTAAACCTCGGGTCAGTCTCCCCGCACTAGGGAATAAATATACACTAGCACTGTTGTGGATTTTATAAGTTATATAGTTTACTGATCTCAAATAAACTGGCATATATAGAGCAGCACGGTATACATGTATATTTACAGAAGTTCGTAATGCGAGAAACGCACAGCGGAAAAGAAAAAGGAATTTTAACCCCTTCGTTGCTGGAATGTGAGTCCCGTACAGGTTGTGTCCCAAGAAGGTGTACGTGTATGCGTGTGTTGGTACCCGGGTATTAGATTCAACTGGCCAGTGAATGATTTCAATGTGTCTTCGACTAGTCACATTGGGGCCCTGTAGGTTTAGACAAACTGCAGCGTGCGTTATTATTTTACTGTGGCCGGGAAGGCCTCTCACCCACCGCCAGATACTCTGCGCTCTGCTCGACCCAGGACGTCTCTCCGCTCGACTTGACTGTGACTATGTGCCACCGGATCCACTTGTCAGTTTCTGCCACAAGATGCTCAGCTCACCGCCTGCACTCCCATTAGATCATTGCGGTCTCCTAACTCAGGGTCCTTCTGCAGCTCTGTATCTGTGTAAAGTTCTCACCGGTGGATTACTAGGTCTCTGGCAAGTAATTTAAACCGATCTCCAGCTCCGCAAGGCAGCACCTGCGCTCCGGCCTGGTCACAATCGCTCCTTGTCTCACATGCGTCTTGCTCTGTTCACCCCTTGGCGCGCACTGGCTCTCCTCTACACGAGGCTGCGGATGTATGTCCTTTCTCCCCACCCACTTCCTGCCGCAAAGCATGCTGGAAAACGTAGTCCCATTGTCCAGTGTCTCTTACATTGCGCTTGTCTCCCTCTGGTGGCCAAACTCGAGTAATACAGCAACAGTGTTTTAAACCAGCGCTACATTTTATTATTTATTTTGTCACCTGTCTGTGCTTCCCCATTGTAAAGCACTACGGAATCTGTTGGTGCTGTATAAGTACCTGTAACATATCCCGGCCCACTGTCACACACATCCATGCACTCTTATAATGTCACACACAGACACCTAAACTTATCCACACCGTCATGGTCCAGACCTGCCTCAGGGCTCCTGCATGGCCTGCGCTTGGAAGACGCTGGAGGGACGGTTATTGAAAGAGCTCAGTGATGTAGTAGCAAAACCATTAATGGGAGTAGACCCAGAAGACTGGAACTTAGCAAATGTTGTGCCCATTTACAAGAAGGGTAGTAGGGAGGAATCGGGGAACTATAGGCAGTTAGTCTTACGTCAGTAGTGGGGAAATTAATGGAAACCATGTTAAAGGAAAGGATTGTTGGACATCTAAAAACACATAGATTACAGGACCTGAAACAACATGGGTTTACCTCAAGGAGATCATGCCAAACTAATCTTATTGACCTTTTTGATTGGGTAACAAAAATAATAGACACAGGTGGTGCAGTAGACATTGCTTATTTAGATTTCAGTAAGGCTTTTGATACTGTTCCGAATAAAAGGCTTATCAATAAATTGCAATCTTTGAGCTTGGATTCCAATATTGTTGAATGGATTAGGCAGCGGCTGAGTGACAGGCAACAGAGGGTTGTGGTAAATGGAGTTTATTCGGCGCAAGGTCTTGTTACCAGTGGCGTACCTCAGGGGTCAGTTACTTGGACCCATTCTCTTTAATATTTTTATTAGTGATACTGCAGAAAGTATTAATGGTAAAGTTTACAATGTAACAGAAACGATGTCTCTGGTGCCACTTAGTGAATGTCCTGAAAGAAACAGATTGTATACAGGATCAGCAGCCGTCCTCTCCCACTTTGGAGGTATATCCCAGAAACGACCAAGCACAATAGTCAAAGTTAGATGTAGTGAGGTCTGCGCTTCTTCGAAAAGTTCATTTTAGCAAGTTGTCGTGAAACGTTCTCCAGTTATTCCAACAGTGTTCACCTCAAAAAGCATTAAGCTAACATAGTGTGGCGCATTACTGAATTCAAAGAATTAACAAATAAAGGTAACACACTCACGTCTTGATGTATCAGCAGCCAGCGTTTTAAATTGGATACTCCCCACATCCCTCTGCTTGTTTAAACAGCAACACTGGGGGTTCGATGTAGAGTAAATGAAAACTTTTATTTCCCGTAGTGCAGGGAAAACCTGTCGAAAACCCGCTGCAAAAACGCATCTGATAGGATCCGAAGTATCGGATCACTCAAACCGCAGCATAAAAACACAAACACGTCTGGAGAAATGCCAACGAGCCAACGAACAGAGCGCAAAGCCGACAAGCTGACCAACGGGGTAAATTTCTTTTTAAAAAGTGTCTAAATTCAAATGCTGTTTGCAAAAACAGTACTGAACAAAAATGCCTGGAATTTACATAGAAGATCCTATGAATGATAATAAAAAGGTCTGTTACAGAAAAGAAAAAAAGCTTAAAAAAAAATTAAAAGAAAGAAAAGTGGTTGAAAAAGATCCAAAAAAATACCTAAAAGATCCTAAAAAACCCTATAAATAAAGAGACTTTTTACTGCAGAATAAAATAACGGTTTATTAGATACTGGGTTAAAACGGGAATATTTTTAACATTGAAGCCTATGGGGTTTGCCTGAATAAACCTGCCGAATGAAAACACCGTACAGCAGGGCATTTCGGCAACTTTTATCTGCTGTTCGGTGTCTGTGAATAGATTAACCATTGCTTCTCTATGGGGGATTTCACAGCCTTCGAACAGGCACCGTACTGGCTGGCAGTTCGCCAAATGTTTGGCAAATTGCTCTCTATAGCCAAACTGGGAAATTCCCTGTTCGGTGATATTTTGGGGCCAGATCGGCTGTCTCTGAATAACCCCTTAAGTTATGTATTCATCTTGAGGCTAAATTCTGGATTACACTTGTTTTGAATTTAACCTCAAAATGACCATTTTATCTGGCTCATTAATAGGAATAGGTCTATCTGGTTTATTCCCCATATATGGGATCATCCACATATTTTGGAAGTAGCATTCCCATATAGACATATTTCTATCGTCTGACGCCCCACCAACTTGAAATGCCACAACTGAACACAGAAGAAAATTGCACATGCTGTGAAACTGTAACATCACTAGGCCTCAAATAAAGTTTGTATGCTTTCGGCTGGACGTCCATTGGCACCGTAATCGGGCGACCAATTTGGTCACCTGATTACGGACAACGCCATCGGCCGGTCAGGGTCGTCCACTGGAAGCATCTGTGGACGACCCAGATTAGCCGATAACGCAGCCGGTCCGCCGCGGAAGAAAATAAACTGTCTTTGATCCTCAAAGACAGCCCCTGACCAGCGCGGCCGGCTCGTGCTGAAGAAAAAAGTAATAAAACAACTTGATCTTGTGTAAGGCTGCAGCGGGTGATGTATGT
Organism: Leptobrachium leishanense; assembly: GCA_009667805.1. Classification (NCBI taxonomy): domain Eukaryota; kingdom Metazoa; phylum Chordata; class Amphibia; order Anura; family Megophryidae; genus Leptobrachium; species Leptobrachium leishanense. The sequence goes on along the minus strand of CM019068.1, from coordinate 150,468,083 downwards.
GTCTCAACATGAGGGGGAGTAACGCTGAGTCGGCTCGTTGGGAGTAACGCTGAGTCGGCTCGTTGAAGAAAAAGAAAAAAAAGGACACGAGCGATAAAAGCCTCGTCTAGGAAAAGGGAAAAAAAAGCGGAACCAACACGTTGGCCAAAACCCCCCCCAGAAAAATACCTAAAAAAAAAATAATCAATAAATAAAAAAGCTTTTTGCTGCAGATTAAAGAAATAATGAATAAAAACGTTAATATTTTTTCCTTTGAATCCTATTGGCATCACGAATGGCGTTTTCCCTATACAATCTTTTTTTTCACGTTTCTCCTGCACACGCCAGTTTTTATACAATGTATCTTTTACAGGTTCCCCCGAAGCATGGACGTTTAAGCATTCAAATCATCTTTTTCATGTAAACTTGTACCAGATCATCCGATTTCATCTGACCAAGTCCCATGAAAATCGTAAGGATTGTTAATCTGCTGTAATCGCATAAAATCGTCTGTAATCGTCCGTCGGTGGTCGGATGCAGTGGAAGAGGGCTGATTCACCTGCATGTTGTAGGATCGGTCAGACGACGAGACACGATATCTGATGATCGCCCCATCGCACAAATACAGTGCCAGTGGACGGCCAGCCTTAATCTCCTGTATGACACTGATATGTGTAATGTGTAAACATTTTTTCACCTGTACAGTTAATTATACATTTAGGGCCCCGTTCCAACCTTGGTGTAAACGTAACCTGAACTGTTTTAGACTTAGCAACTCCATAGACTTCAATGGACCTGCTAAGTTTACAACAGCTCTGGTTAAGTTACCATCAACCTTGGAATCGGGCCCTTACGCTGCTAGAATATTTTACCTTTACAAGTCCTCACAGGCTCAATAATAAAAATACTTAATTTAACTCCTTCACTGCTGAGCCATTTCACGTCTTAAAAAAAAAAGGAAAAATGTGTTTATTATTATTATTTTTTTTTTCATTACTTTAAACATGGTCATGTTTAGTATCATCGGAAAGGCCATACTCTGGCCTTTCTAATGATACCAAACATGACCCTGCTAGGTGCCAACAGTCAGGGGGTTACTTTGAACCCCGATATCTCCTATCTCCACCCCATCTTTCCTTAGGAGTCAATGAGGACGTTTCCCACACGTCCTCAGCAGTGAAAGGGTTAATTCACAAATTCAAACCATTTAAATGGCTTTTATGCAGTGTGAATCATTTTATGTCTTGCCAGAGAGGACGCCCAGGTAAAACTTTTCCCACATTCAGTGCATTTAAACAGTTTTTCTCCTGTGTGAATCATTTTATGCCTTGCAAGAGATGAGGCTTGTGTAAAACATTTCCCACATTCGGCGCATTTAAACGGTTTTTCACCCGTGTGAATCCTTTTATGCTCTGTAAATTGTGAGCAATAAGAAAAGCATTTTCCACATTCAGGGCACTTAAATGGTTTTTCTCCAGTGTGACTCATTTTATGTGTTGCAAGATGTGAGGCCTGCGTAAAACGTTTCCCACATTCAGAGCATTTAAAAGGTTTTTCTCCTGTGTGAATCCTTTTATGTTCTTCAAGATTTGAGGCATAGGTAAAACATTTCCCGCATTCAGCGCATTTATATGCTTTTTCTCCTTTGTGAATCATGTTATGATTTGTAAGAGTTGAGGCCTGGGTAAAACATTTCCCACATTCGTGGCATTTAAAAGGTTTTTCTCCTGTGTGAATCCTTTTATGTTCTGCAAACTGTGAGGCATAGTAAAAACATTTCCCGCATTCAATACATTTAAATGGCTTTTCTCCCATTTGAATCATTGTATGTGCTGCAAGATGTGAAGGATCCGTAAAATATTCTTCAGATTCGGGGTGTTTATATTGGCGTTTTCCTGTGTGAATTGTCTGATGCAGTTTAAGAGTTAGAAGGTCTGTAAAATGTTTCCCACATTCAGGGCATGAGAATGGTTGGCCTTCAGTGTAAAAGTGATGGTGTTTTAAAGAAAACTCAGGAGTTGGTTGTTTTTCTTTGCAATTTGTTCCATGTATCAAAAGGTCAGTGTCAGAATACGAGACTTTACTCATTTCAGAAGAAAGCTCTGGAATACCTTTATAAACTGAATAATGCATAATGAGATCACTGTAACATATACTTTGATCTGGCTTTTGGGATACATTTAAGGACTCTCTAGGATTTATCTTCATGAGACTTGAATAGCCTTTTAACTCCTCTCCAAATGTATCAGGTGACCATTCTGTCTGTGTACATTCTGCGAGTTTATAGGTTTCTGCGTCGGTCATATTTCCTTCTTCATATGTGGGTGATTCTTTCTTAATGTCAGTAGATGGATATTCGTTCTGTGCATTTTCTTGGGGCAGAAAAATGTTAGAATCTGATATATCTTCTCCCCGTGAGGCAGATTCTGCTTCGGTACAAGTAAAGTTATATTTTCTCTGTGTATATTCTGTGGGGTTATATATGACCCTGTACATTTGATTTTCTTCTTCACAGGAGTCCGGTTCCTCCTTAATGTCAGTAGTTGGATATTCTGTATGCTCTGCGACTGGATTAATGTCTTTCTCTGGGACATTTCTTTTTTCACAAGTTTCTTGCTCCGTGTTTGTTGCAGATTCAGTTTCTCGGTCAGTTTCCTTATTAAGATATTGCTCCATATTGTTGGTTATATTTTTAAATTCATAATCAGAAAAAGATACCGGAGTGTGACATTCACCAGATGCAGCTTTATCTATAGGGAGGAGAAACCATATTAACAGCTGTTAAATTAATGCACAAACAAGTCTATCAGACGGCACAGATCACAGTTTAGTTTATTATCGGGACACATATTTTTGGTATTGCGCATCTTACCAAGTGCAATCGGCTGGTGATTCTCCATCATAACATCCTCATAGAGCTCCTTGTGTCGCTCCACATACTCCCACTCCTCCATGGAGAGATAGACAGAGACATCCTCACAGCGTATAGGAACCTGACACAAACAATGACACAGTCACCATCCAGACACATGCCTTGGTGTTACTGTATAATTTCCCATTCCCAGCAGCCTCACCTCTCCAGTCAGCAGACGGATGATCTTATTGGTCAGTTCCAGGATCTTCTCATTGTTTTGCTCATGCATTCCTGAGTGAGGTGGAGGCTCCATTTTGAAGCTTTGAGTTCTGCGGTATCCTCCATCCGATATTTGGTGACGGCTGTTGTCAGTGACCATCTCATGGATCTTCACCACCATATGACCCTAAACATTGAGAGTGACACGAAAATAGAGAGATTTGCCTCTGAGGTGCATAAACATGTCCAAACCCTGGGAGCCCCCGATCTTTTGCTGATATATCACTCCCTGCTCTTATTCCCATAGTTCGCTGTATGATATGCTGTAACCTTTATTTACACATGACAGTCATTAAGCTGAATCTACGGCTGATCTGCCTCTGAAATGTCTCCTGGGTCACACAGCTCCAGAGTTAATGAAGATCATCAGTAATATGTGAAATTGGTCCAACCCCTTAGTGTGGATTGATTGATAATCTGAATCTGCCTGTTAATTTGCTGATTTATGAATAACATACTCTCGGTAAATCATGACTAATCACTATACAGCTAGACAGTGGCAATGATCCCTGTGAGCTCGCCCGAAGCAGCACTGAGTCCAGGTGCTCCATGAGGAGCCCTCCCTCGGCTAAGCTGTTAGAGGGTTTGTATCAGAAGCAACGAGGCCTCCTCCCTCCACCACCATGGGCAGCCACAGTAAGGAGAGCACAAAGGAAAGGGTTCCCAGGTACAGTGAATAGGTGTGTGTGTCTGATTTTTCATGCAATAGGTCTTGTGCTTCTATAACAGGGTTATTCAGAGAGCGGTGAAAAGCAAGAAAATGACTGGAGAAGTGAAAATTCTAGGTCAAAATAGCCGATTTGGAAAGTGAGATAAATGGGAGAATTTTTCTGATTTGGCTGTTTTGAGCTAGAATTTTCCATTCTCCAGTCATTCTCCTGCTTTTCACCTCTCTCTAAATAACCCTGTAAGTCTCTGTGTGAACCCAGGTCTGCAGCAGCAACCAGGGAGGGGACTACCCCTCTCTCAAATCATCATGAACTGTGGCATGGGGAAGGATAGAGGTCGAGAAACCCTAGATTTATACACTATATGGACAAAAGTATTGGAACACCTGAACATTACTCCAAATGGGCCTTTAAAATATAAAATTGCCAAACATAATAGAGCGGGTAAGCCAGGGACGCATGGATAAATGCCCATGAGACAGCAGCATTCCTAGTGCACTCCAGTGCTCCACATGGCCGAGAAACATACGGTCAAGGAGGACACAGGGAGCCATGGTGTCCACCCATATGGCACTGAGTCAACCCAAAAATCCACAAAAAAAAAAAAAATAACGAAACAACATAACGACCCTGAGATCCCACTCCGAAAATCCACTAAAAAGTAGAGGGAAGGGGAAAACAACCATTGCCAAAGGAAAAGGAGCAACAATGTACCAACAGCAGCAGGTAAGTCACAGTGGAGAACCAGCAGTAGACCGCTCATCAGCACAGTCGGGTGATCATGGGGAGCCCCAGGGTCCGAAGATGCATATCAGTGTCGTCCACTGTAGTGGCCGACAGGACGCGGCTATCACCAGGAAGAATCAGCAGGGAGCCAAGTGCCCCCCAAGTGATAAAGAAGGCTGTGAAGGTGCAGGATCTCACTGGTAGGCTTAAAGTTGCCTGGCCACCAAGGCTAAAAAGGAAGATCCCAAAAAGAATCACAGGCGTATTCCTCACCATCCCCAGCAGGGCAGAATGCAAAGACGTATCGTGGAGCACCATAACAACATGGAAGGGGGGGGGCCCAGCAGGAGCTGTGGCAGCCTGTAGCACCCAATCCATTGACTGCACCAGGTCCCAAAGGTAAACCTGTGTGGAGAGCACCATAGCCATGAACTGCGTCACATAGGAGAGCAGAGTGGCAGGCTGCACTGATTCCGGTACACCAGAGTTTCAGATTCTGACGCAGATGCCTGGAATCAAGGGATACCACCATAGACTGCAAATTGTCGGCCTGCACCCTCTCTAAGACCGGTGTACATAGTCGTACCTTTGACACTTAGGCCCTGGTCACGGCGATGTCAGCACTAATGGATTGGAGGTCCGCCTTCCAGGAAAGTCTGCCATCCGTCAGCAAGGTGCATATTTACCCTGCTTAGTGGCAGGGAGGTCATCAACCGCTCTCTGGTGATTGCGCCAGCCGGAACGGCAACTCAGTCACGCTGAGTGCCAGTGGCAGCACAGCTTCCTCAGGAGCTCTGGAGGCAAGGGGCCTTTTAGTCTGCCCTCCTCCCAACAAGAGTCTGATGTCTGGGGGCCTTCCGTCACCCTGCCACACTTATTCTTCTGACCCATCCAAGGAGGACACAACTCAATGCAGAGTGCAGGGTCTCTACATTGAATTTGACAGGCCTCAAAAGATAGCGTCTGGGCACCCAGGACACCGAACACAGCAATAACTGGAGTTGCAGGTCCAGAGAGGGGGAACAAATGGGCTCCGGAGTACACCACCCGATGGCCAGCTAGTGAGGCAAAAACAGCAGAGAAATACGTTGGGGAAACCTTGTATGCAGGGAGAGGAAGCAGAGCTCCGCCAAGACAAGTGCTCTCCTTTCCAGTCTTCCACGCCTTCTCCTGTTAAAAGACTTCTAAATCTACTCCCTGGTGATGTCCTTTGAATACATCCCACACAATATAATGATGTGAGTCAGTGACTGACCCATAGACTCTATTCTATGGCCAAAGCCACACAGTGTTACGTACCGCGCTGATGTCCCCAGGCGCCCAGCAGCATCGTCCTCACTGCTCGCTGGCCGGGCGCCGAATAAATAAGGGAATCCCGGCAGACACGTGAAACGCTGGGGGGGGGGGGAAAATGGAGCCGAGCACGACCTCCGAGATTCTCTGGCGTACTGACCCTTGACAAACGGCTTCCGACATTCTCTGGTGTACTGACCCCTTGCTTTTGACTTCCTAACATTCCTTGGTATTTAACCGCTGGTTTTGCCCTGGTTTTCCACTCTTGGCTGCAACATTTACCCGCGCCTGACTAAACATTTACCAGCATAGGGCCAATACATTGACCCACCACTTCAAAGGATTGGAGGGAGAGGATAGTGTGCTGCATGCGAGGATCATATTCTGTTAGGGATCGTGACACACAGTGAGGAGCAAGTGATGGAAAGATTCTGTGTGTGTGTGGGGGGGGGGCAGTTTACAACACAAAATATCACACAATGGATTCACCCAGTGACACATATAGAGTAAAATATTTTCTTAACTAAACATACAAGAGAAAAACAAAGCACATGTAACATATCAGCAACATAAAATAAACACAATAACGACATTTCATTTTTTGTGGTAGTGGCCCTTTAAATATCAGCACCAGTTATCAGCAATTGGCCCAAATGGCAACCGATAATCGGTTTCAGCTCTGGTTTAAAAGATATTAGTTGATCCCTATTAGCCTTACCTCTCCAGTCAGCAGAAAGATGATCTCCAGAGTTAGATCCAGAATCCTCTGGGTCAGTGGATCCCTGGCTTTGTCTTTATCCATTATTATCACAGTTTACCTGGACACCCAGTTCTTGTGGAAAGGAACGATTAGAGGAACTCAATACTCCGGAATAGGAAGAAAAACAATGCACATTGCAGAAGTAGCCTAGGGTTGTCTGAAACAGAAAAGCAGCCCAGAGCAGCATCAACGAATTCCTTCCACCTATTTAATAGAGGTTTGAGCATCACCTATAACAGTGGTTCTCAACCTGTGGACCCTCAGGACCCACAATTGTCCTTGGTCATTAAGTCGCGACCCAAAAATAATTGAATTTCTGAAACATTATACTTTATTCCACAAAACAACGTGTGCAATATTCTACAATGTATGCACTTTTTAAACAATTTTGTAAACAAACAGGGATTCTTTCCAAAATGGATAGTGCAATAATCACAAAACTAGTGAAAATGAAAGCAAAAACCAAATAAAATAAACTGTAATTGAAACATATGAAATTAATTAGAACTTAAGGGAAAACTGGGGAAGCTTCTTGCTCTTAATAAGTGTCTCAAAGTTTGGGGTGATGTAGACAAAGCAACTCTAATTGAAATCACTACTGAATAATAAAATATTATAAAAAAACTTAAGCTCCGCACTCCCCCGCCATCTGTCTCTGCCGCTGCGCACATTATGCTTTCACAGCAGCCTGCCCTCCGTGAGACTACGCAATTTGCATAAACTCAAGCTGGCCAAGAGATTGAGAAGACTACAGCGCGCACCTGGCGCGGCCTACTTCCTGAAACTGCGCTCTTCAGTGCCTCAGAGAGACACTGAAGAGCAATGGAATAGCTTGGACCAATGGCAAAGCACCATTGGTTCAAGCCATTCAAAAAACGCCTCCATGGGAGGCTGGCCTATATAAAGATACTTTGCTTCACTGAGGTGTGGATTGTGTACAGTGGCTCTTGGTGTTGGGAGTACAGAGAGTGTGCCACCAGTCACTGAGTCCCCTCCCCCCACCTTGCCATTACAGAGTATTTTACCTGATGCAGCGGGTCCTAGGTGGTGCCTGGGGACTTTCAGAGGTAGCTGCACCACCTGGGACTCGCTGCCGCAGGTAAGATGTGTCAGCAGGTCCCAGGCATTAGAGAGGCCTGGGGCACTTGCCCCGCGACCCAGTCTGCCCCTGGTCGCGACCCTATTTTGGGTCGCGACCCACCACTTGAGAAACACTGACCTATAACACACAAACTACTACAGGAACACAGATCCTGAAATAAGGATTATGGGTTAGGATTACAATTGAGGAAAACAGTGAGAATTAGGTTCAAGCGTAGAAGTAGTGTATGGGGTAAGGTAGGAATAAGGATTTGGACTATGGGTAGGAAATCGGATTAGGGGTAGTAGTTATGATTATGGGTATAGTTATGTGTAAATTCGAACATATTGGTTGAAATTAGGGCTAGGAGTGAGATTTTCTTTGGTTCATTATCAAAGTTTACATAAAGAAAGAGGAATTAGGGAAAGCCCGACTCTAATGACAACACAAACTGACGTTAAGCATACTACAACGCTTACCCCCTACTCTCACCGGCCACTTCAATTAGGTACACCTGTTCAATTGCTTGTTAACACAAATTGCTAATCAGCCAATCACATGGCAGCATCTCAGTGCATTTAGGCATCTAGACGTGGTGAAGACAACTTGCTGAAGGTCAAACCAAGCATCAAAATGGGGAAGAAAGGGGATTTAAAGTGCCTTTGAACGTGGCATGGGTTGTTGCTGCCAGGCGGGCTGGTCTGAGTATTTCAGAAACTGCTGATCTGCTGGGGTTTTCACACACAACAATCTCTAGGGTTTACACGCACGGCGCTGTATTGGAGCCATCTTCCCTATCAGCCCACATGTGCTCCGCTACTACACATACTCCAAGTAGCCTCACCTACTGTGTCACCCCTCTCCTCGTAGATTGTAAGCTCTCGAGCCGGGTCCTTCCCTCCTACTGTTCGGTGTGTGTGTGTAACGTGTATGCATATTCGTTTTTTCTGTCTCTCCTATTGTACAACACTAAGGAATCTGTTGGCGCTTTATAAATTCCTGTAACTAAGCGGCTATGAGGGCTGCGCCATGACTGTCCCAATATGACGAGAAACAGCTTTCCATGCAATAAATAATTCAATGTTCTTGAACCCAGGACATACTTGAAAACAAGAGAAATCTCATGAAGCTGAAGTTAGCTCCTTATTCGGCCAGCTTCTTATTCACACACTGAAGATAGCTTCTTATTCAGGCAGCTTCTTATTTACTGACTGAAATTAGCTGCTTATTCGCCCAGGATCTTATTCCTCAAAGAATAATGTCAATAAAAAGTATTTCGAACAATTGGACAATTCTAACACATTCATATGATGAAATAAATTTATCCAGATAACTGGCACACCCCCCCCCCAACTCGTTTCAATGGTAAAAAATGAATAAGTAACTGGTGATTTTCTCTATGAAAATCATCTTGGCTCACCCCAAACTAGTTTTCTATTAATTAGACTGTTCTCTATCAGAAAAAACATAATCTAGCCCGAGCCAAACATTATTGAGTAAGCAAACTGGTATATGATGTATATATTATGTGTATGTGAAATATACAGTCAGGTCCAGAAATATACGCCATGATTTACTGGGCAGTCCCTTGCCACACCCCCTTTTGATTCCCCCCCCCTTCTTGATGCCCCCGCCCTGCCAGACTACACCACTTTTTTTGGTCTGCCCCTCTCGATTTGTTTTACTCCACTTACTCCTTTACCCCCTTCCCCTCCATTTTATTTTTACTATTTCATGACTCTATAGATGACATTTTATGGTCCTGCGTGGCCATTGTTCATCGCTTACTTTATTTTTACTATCTGTATTCAAATTCTAAAATAAATAATTCAAAGAGAAAAAAAAAGAGAGTTTTCATTGAAAAAGTCATTGATTTGATCATTTTAGTTTAGCATTTAAAAGAATTAATGTCAGGGTTCGAGTTGTCTCAATATTGTTTGGCTCAGGCAAAATTTTGTTGTTTTTTTTTTTTCCAACGGAAGAGAAACCACTTAATAAAAAACAATTCAATCTTGGGTGAGCCAAAATGATTGTCATTGAACAGTTGTTCCCAAAGTGGGATATGTGAGAAGACAAAGGAGTACACGAGAGCGGTGCAGCCAGTAGTAAAGTAAACAATGTTCATAGAATGCTGGTGTCTCTGTCCGTATGCTGCCCGCATTTGTGATGAATAAAGCAAGATGCCAAAACTGCAATGCAAGGCAGTTTTATTAGCGATGCTCTACCTCATTCCACCCTTTTCTCCTTCACTACTAATCAGGACCTCATTAGAAATGTTGGGATCACTTTCTGGACCACTGTCAGGGCAACCTGACCGCCAATTCGCCCTCCTCATTTTAGCCCCTTTTACGACCTTGGGCTAATCATATCCCAGTCATCAACTGGGATCCACAATTGGAAAAAAGCTGCATGATTTTATTTTCTATTTGTGGCTCACCATTAACGGTGCTATTCTGGCTTGAGCCAGCATATTTTTCAGCTACTGATCCATAAAAGCAGTGCCGCTCTCACCAGTATCGGCTCCAAAAGTGCAATGGACTCTAAGGAGCTCAGGACAATCCTGCAAAAGTCCTGCATGTTCACTTCAGTGGGGTTGCGTAGAACCAAAAAATAATGCTGAGGAATATTTGTTCACAATTGTCTGTTGATAATGGCCAGAGAAAGCAGCAGGTCACTCCACCCCCTTCACCTATGGATCTTAGGTAAGTGAGCGATTTTTCAAGCTCTGTCGATTGAAGTATCAGTTGTTTGGTGCAAAACAAAAATCACTTAAAATGACACTCTATTGAAAATAGATTTTACCCTTTTCCATAAAATAATTGGGCAAATGCTGCCGACAGCCTCTGCACAATTATTTTTTTTTTTTATTTTGGGGTGATTTTACTCTCCCTTTGTCCCTCGATGTGCGCAGCTCCTCCTCTTCGACTGCGGAGATTCTGAGTCCGAAGTTCCCTGAAACTTTACTATAAGGGTTATTCAGAAAGAGCCGGTCTGGCCCCGAAATGGCACCAAACAATGAATTTCCCCGTACGGCGCATTTTCGGGGTCATTCAGCTATTCAGAAAGCAGGCAGTTCGCCAAATTTAGGCGAATTGCCAGCAAATATGGTGCCTGTTCGACGGCAGTGAAATCCCCCATAGAGAAGTAATGGTTAATCTATTCACAGACACCAAACAGCAGAGAAATGTCAGTAAAATGCCCTGCTAGTCGGTGGTTTCAGTCGGCAGGTCTATTCAGGCGAATCCTTTAGGTTTCAATGTTAAAAATATTCCTGTTTTGATTCAATATCTAATAAACTGTTTATTCCTTTAATCTGCAGCAAAAAGTCAAGCTGCGGTAGCGAGCCGGCGTCAAGTCCCTTGCTGGAAGCTAGCGAGTCAGTCATAGGAAATACATAGCAGATAGTTCCTCTTATCAAATACTCGTTGAGGTGTAGTGCAGGTTAAGGCTAGGGTCAGACTAACGCAATTTTCACGTTGTCCGTGAAAATGTGCGTTCGAAGAATGGACGTATTTTTTCACGGAATACGCAATAGCGGTCATACTATGCGCAGTTTCATCCGTGATTTTGTACGGATCATCAATAAAACACTTCTTGCATCTGGACGTTATGTTGGCCGGACATTAGCAGCGTCTGATGTCTCCAATTCACTCACACACGCCGCTAGCGGACGCAGCGCACTCTGTACGTCAGTACTAGTGGTTTAACGTTCTCGAAAAAATGCGTTCATTTTCCACTTGCGTTGCGCAGCCGGACTTTTGTGCGACCGTACTTCGTATATTGCCCGTCATTGCCCGGCATCTGCTGCTAGTGCGGCCGTGATTAAGTGCGCCAGAACGCGCGTTCGCACTGCCTCAGTCTGACCCTAGCCTAAGCAGGTTGGTTTATTTTTGAACAATACAGACACGGTACATTTATATGGTACAGTCCCATTGTTCTCTCCCATGCCCGCCCTCAGACATCCCGGCGCCAGTTTTAACACCGCCTCCAGCCAAAGCCCTTTTCGTATACTTAACATGGGCGGCCACTGCCCCTAGCTCGAGCTCTGCTCTTGGTGCCACACTGTCTGGCCTGCCCTGGGCTGTTCCCTGCCCGTGAAACTCCACCCTCCTGGAGTGCGGGCTCTGATTATGAACCCAGGATTTTCTCTGCACCTGGAAGCCCGGCCTGAGTTTAGCAGCTGATTGAGGGGTGATCTCGATGGCGCTCCCCTTTACAACTCACCGCACAGTGGCACCATGTTCCCAGGGCCCTTCTGACCAAAAAGTACTCTGGTGGCATGTACAGGGGCTGAGCGGTGTAGGGTGTAAGGCATGTCGGCTGTGCTAGGTCTTGGCTGGTGGCAGCTGTATCAGGGTTGCGCTGGGCAGATAAACCACGGTGGCTGGGCAAGGCAGGGGTGTCAAAGAACTTAATAAACATCAGGGTCATACAAGCACAAATTGTACAAACGAATTATAGACTTGGGGGAACGAAAACTGGGCAATTTAGGTGGCATTAAATTGTGAGGGAAAACAGGTGCGTTTGGTGCGGGGAATTGCGAGGGGAAACATCATACACACAGGGATCATACAGACATAAATTGTATAAACGAAATTTAACATTGAACCAACGAACTTTTAACGTTTTATGTGCCAATAACTTGAAAGTGACGGCTGTTCTGTCACACTAACGTTAGCGCTCACCTGCGTGAGCGTTAAGATTAGCCCAAGTAGTTAACGCAAATTACAATCCAAACACTAACAGGTTAAGTAACCCGTTTGCGTTTGGTATCTTGTGCTTCTCTGCGCGAGGTTACTGTACTTTGCGCTCCCTATACTTAACATGGGGAGCGCAAAGTGTTAATCAGCGTTAGGATTACAAAGTCCCAGCGCTGATTAACCTCTGGCTGCGATTAACAAAAAGTTAAACGGAGCAAGGACTTGGTGCTAACGGATTCCGCTTCTGCAGAATACTTTAACACCAGCCTAAAATTTTTCTTAAAAATCGTATACTCACCTCCTGGCCCGCGGCGAAGACTGCGGCTCTGTCCGCCTCCTCAGTACGGTGGGAGCAGAGAAAGACTGGGGGAAAAAGTCCCCCCAGTCTCCCCCTGCGTATCACTACGCTGACCGGTCGGATCTCACAAGACGAGCTCCAGCAGGTCATGTGACCGCCGGCGTCTGTTTCAATGGAGTCCTATGGAGAGGATGCGTGTGGCTGAGCTTAAAGCCTGAGATACACTGAGCGCGTAGCGACGCACAGCGTAGTGAAGCAAAGATTTTGCAGGCTTGACTTCACGACGCTCCGCCTTGCAGCCAGGCTACACTGCATGATGTTTGCTTCTCTCCGTACTGGACAGGAATCCAATAACTAAATTAAAATGTACACACAAAAATCTTCTATTTTCACAAAAGTGCATGTCATATAGGCAAAAAAGTTTCTATTGAATAAAATACATAAAAATTATTGCCAATTTAATAGGAATAGTATAAAAAAGGTAGCCCTGATCATATAGCAACCCCATGTGATATATATATATGTAAAGTAATGTGACAGACACAGAGCTTCAAAACAGAGCTGTGCTCCTGTAGATGTTTAATCTATAACTGAACACAAAATGGAGGGGGGGGAGGGATCAGGAGGGATCAGGAAGACTAACTACGGTGGTCAGGATGGCTCAAAAAGAAACATAGGCAAAACACAATACATTACATCTCCCTTCGTAAGTATAAAACAAACCCTTAACTAGCATAGTCACTTGGGATACAGGTATAGATATCGCAAATATTAAATCGGTGATATTTCTTTAAACTTCTCAATTTACATAAACAGAAAACTTGCATCCCTCAAAAGAACAAAGGAAAGGTTAGCACATTTTAAACGAGACTCAAACGATAACATATCATCCAGAACAGTGCACCATTGTACATAAGCAAGTGGAACTGGAACAGTTATTGGCACACTGCTGTCGCCATTCGCGTTTGCTACGCATGTCTCTGGCTACAAGGAAAGCCGGTCCGGAGGTTTCACAACTCTGCCTAGCCTGGTGATGTACTGCCCGGTTGACGTCATTCCCTTAGCAGACTGTGGTACTGGAGCAGATTCTTGCTGGGAGTTAGTATGTTCCACAGGCTCGGGCTCCTCGGCACTCACTGGCTCCATCAACTCAGCCCAATGATCATTGATAAGTCTGTGACGGGAGTCATTGGCATCTGGTGTGCTCTTACGAAGGTGCTGGACGTTGCGACGGTATTCCTTATTTCCACTTTCTACAATATAGGATCGAGGGGCATCGTGAGACCTCACTACTACTCCAGGCGACCACCTGTTACTGCCTGGGTGCGGCTGCATCCGAACTTCATCTCCAGGCTTCAATTCAGCACGGGGGCCACTTGCTCTTTTATGGTCATAGTAGAATTTCTGAATGCATTTGCTTCTGTCTAGGCGCTGTTTGACTTTGATGGGATCATAAGCTGCAGGTGCGAGCAGCAGACGAGCAGTAGGCAGGCTATTTCGGGGCCGCCTGCCCATCAGCAGTTGAGCAGGCGAAAAGCCTACAGAATCCAGTGGAGTTGTCCTGTAATCAAGCAGTGCAAGGTGTTTGTCTGACGCTTTGGCCCAAAGTTTTTTAACAGTCTGGACTGCACGCTCGGCTTCACCATTGGAATGTGGTGTGTGGGGTGACGAAGTTCTGTGAGTAATTCCATAACTTTGGCAGAACACCTTAAATTCCTCTGCTGCATATTGAGGGCCATTGTCTGTTCGAAGGATGACAGGGATCCCATGCCTGCTAAACTGAGCCTTCAGCTTTTCTATGATACTGCGACAATGTAGATTCTTCAGCGTGTCCACTTCGATGAACTTTGAGTAGTAATCCACCAGCAGAATGTAATGGGTCCCTTCGAACTCAAACAGGTCCGAGGCTACTTCTTCAAAGGGAAAACTGGGGGTTTCTGTTGGACGTAGGGGTTGTCTTGGCAGTTTATTCTGGAAGTCTGCACACTTGCCACAGTTCTTTACCATTTGTTCAATTACAGAGCTCATACCTGGCCAGTATAGGACCTCACGGGCTCTCTGCTTGCTCTTCACTATTCCCAAGTGGGACTGATGTATGAGCTTCAACATGTGAGCTTGCATAGAAGGGGGAACCACTATATGCAGGCCTTTGTACACAACGCCATCGGAGACAACAAGCTGGCTTCGCGAGTCCCAGTATGGTTGTAGTTCATTAGGGAGATCATGCCTGTGGTCTGGCCAGCCTTGCCGGATTATCCTTTGAAGACAGCTGAGCTCTTCTCTTGTGCAGTTCTGCAGCTCTGAGTATTTCTGCTCACTGACTGAAACAAAATGAAGCATGGAGACGCACTCTAAGCCTTCCATCTCAGGCTTGTTCACAGGTAACTGGGCTCTCGACAGCGTATCCGGCAATTCCATATCTTTGCCCCGTCTGTACTTAACGGTGAGATCATACCACTGCAAGCGAAGGCGCATCCTCTGAATGCGCATGGGGGTAGAGAGCAATGGCTTCCTAAAAATATCCTCCAGAGGCTTATGGTCATTGTAGATGGTTACGTGGTTTCCAAATATGTAATTATGAAACTTGACACATGCATGAACAATTGACAGCATCTCCTTCTCGATTTGCGCATAACGAGTTTCAGTGTCTGTTAGTGACCTGGACGAAAAGGCAATGGGGTGGCTGTCCTGCAACAATACTGCACCGAGGCCGTTGCTGCTGGCATCACAGAAAATTTCAACAGACTTGGATGGATCAAAAAATTGTAGCACAGGAGACTCAGTGCACATGTCTTTGAGTGTGTCAAAGGCTTGTTGTTGAGCTGGCTGCCAGGCAAATTCCACATCAGTTTTAAGAAGTTGTCTCAGAGATGCATCAACTTCGCTGAGATTGGGCAGGAATTTCGAGAGGTAGGTGACAAACCCTAAGAAGCGACGGACACCATCCTTGTCTCTTGGTGTTGGCATGGATTTCACAGCCTCTATTTTTGCAGGGTCTGCCTTCAGGCCATCTGCTGTTATCAGGTGTCCTACATAGGGCACAGAAGATTGCTTGACGTGGCATTTATCAAAGTTGAGACTCAGGTTGTAGCTTGTGGCTCTCTGAATTACCTTACGGAGAATCTCATCATGTTCCGGTACTGAAGGGGCCGCAATGAGAATGTCATCCATCACACTGATTGCGCCGCTAATACCCTCAAGCATTTCGTCCATAATACGCTGGAATATTTCAGGTGCACATTTTAGACCAAAAGGAAGCCTAAGCCACCTAAATCTGCCAATGGGCGTGTTGAAGGTTGTCAGGAATGATGACGCTTCATCCAATTCTATTTGTAGGAACCCAGATTTTGCATCCAAAACAGAGAAAACTTTAGCACCAGGTATTGCAGAGACTACCTCCTCGATGGTGCGCATTGGGTAATGTTCCCTCTTAATGACTTTATTTAAGTCGCTCGGGTCAATACAGATTCTTATTTTGCCATTACGCACAGCTGCCACCATAGAACTCACCCACTCGGTGGTTGGTTAACTTTGGTGATGTAGCCATCTTTAACCATCTCTTGTAGTTTCTCTAGTATCTTATTTCTCAGTGCAGCTGGTTGACGGCGGACAGGATGAACCACACCTTGTGCTTCAGGATCAATTTTGATTGTGTACTTGCCCGGCAAGGTTCCAGTAGTGCGAGTCAGTTCTGGGTAATCATCTAGCCCAACTGGCAGAGGTCCTGTTGTTGCCACTTGGATAGAGTGTCGTGTGTTGCTTTTCATAGTAGGCTGCAGCGCATGGAGCCGCATCACTAAACCTAAGGCTTCTGCTGTTGCGCCACTAAGCACATTTTCTTGCAAAATGTCCACAATCTCAAATTCTGCTGGTATCTCTGTATTCTTGAATTTGATTAGAAGGTCCACCGCAGCTATGGGCTTCAGCCTGTGGTTAGAGTAGGACTTTAGCACTCGATTAGAGCGCTTAAGCTCACCTACATGCGGGAGTGTCTGATAATTACTTAAAGTCAATGTGTTGCACTTTGCACCAGTATCAATTCTGAATGGCACTTGCCGAGACAGGATTTCAATGTCCGCAGTCCATTTGTCATCATAGTGCTCATCCGTTCGTGTGAGATTTATGCCCAGTACCTCCTCATCCTCAGTTTCTGATTGCTGCTGCACACTAACTGTGTTTACTGACCTTTTGCGACACACTGCCACCCAGTGGTTTGGTTTGTGGCAGTACGAGCAGACAGAACCTTTCGCTGGACATCTGCCCTGGGTCCACTTATGCTGGGGATCTTTTCCACAATTTAAACAGTTGTATGTCCGGTAAGTATTCATGTCTTTCTGCACAGATTTTGGCTGATATTGTAGATAGGCTTTTTTATTTGCAGTTTGGAATTGTGTATTCACCTTTATTGCTTGCACTTGAGATTCTTCTTCTCTGATTATTGTAATTTGCTTCTGTGACAGTTCAAACTGTTGGGCAATTTCAATTGCTTTTGGTAGTGTTAGATCTTCCCCTTTGTCTAAGAGTCTCTCCTGGACGCGCTTTTCTTTGATTCCAGCGATTATTGTATCGATTAACATATCATCTGGATCAGCATACTCGCAATCCATTAGCAGGAGTCTTAAATCCTTCACAAAGTGGTCAAATCCCTCAGTGACTCCTTGTTTTCTCTGCTTAAAGCGGTGTCTGGCAATTCTCTTATTCTTTCTTGGCCTTATATAGCTGGCAAATTTATCCAGTACTTTAGATGGATCATCCTTCTCCCCTTCTCCCCAGGGTAGCGTTTTATATATCTCTCTGCCCTGCTCGCCAATCCACGTTCCCAACCAACCTGTGCGCTGCTTCAGTGTTTGTTCTGAGAGCGGTCCATCAAACACAAAGGAGACGTGGCTGCGAAATCTTTCAAACTCTTGGTACAAGTCTGGAGCTTCCCAGTCAATCTTGGGGTGTTCAAACTGCGATAATGCCATAGTAAGCGTGAGATCTGTTCCAGACAGACTTCTGACACCATGTAAAGTAATGTGACAGACACAGAGCTTCAAAACAGAGCTGTGCTCCTGTAGATGTTTAATCTATAACTGAACACAAAATGGAGGGGGGGGAGGGATCAGGAGGGATCAGGAAGACTAACTACGGTGGTCAGGATGGCTCAAAAAGAAACATAGGCAAAACACAATACATTACATATATATATTTTAGGGACGCAGGGAGCGCTATGTATAGAGTAGGGATGCATCAAAACCAAATGTATACCACATAATTAATTGAATAATTTAATTTATAATAAATTAATTAATTAATTAAATAATACCACATAAAAAATAGAAAACTAGTCTGTTTGGGGTGAGCCAAGATGATTTTCATAGAGAAAATCACTAGTTACTTATTTTTTCTCATTGCATTTAATGGAGCGGGGGGGGGGGGCTAGGTTTGATGCCAGTTTGCTTAATCAATAATGTTTGGCTCGGGCTAGATTATGTTTTTTCTGATAGAGTCTACAAGAGAACAGTCTAATTAATAGAAAACTAGTCAGTTTGGGGTGAGCCAAGATGATTTTCATAGAGAAAATCACCAGTTACTTATTCATTTTCTACCATTGAAACGAGTGGAGTGGGGGGGGGGGCAGTTATCTGGATAAATTTATTTCATCATATTCAGCATTGAATGTGTTAGAATTGTCCAATTGTTCAAAATACTTTTTATTGACATTATTCTTTGAGGAATAAGATCCTGGGCGAATAAGCAGCTAATTTCAGTCAGTAAATAAGAAGCTGCCTGAATAAGAAGCTATCTTCAGTGTGAGAATAAGAAGCTGGCCGAATAAGGAGCTAACTTCAGCTTCATAGAAATCTCAATGTATCCTTCCTGGTAAAATCCTTTATAAATAAATGACCATGGCGCCCACACATACCTGAGCCTCCTCTCCCAGGGCACCACCTCTGTCTCTACTACTCCTGTCTGTGTCCTCTCCAGTCACATGGGGGTGTGAGCAGCCTCATGGAGCCTGTAGTAAGGGGACAGGGGCAAACATTTGCTGCACAGTCTCAGCTTCTCACACCATTTCCTGCAACACACAAAAGAAATGGACGCACTCTGATGACATCACAGCACATGAGGCTGCAGGGGTCACGTGGTGCAGGTGCCTCTGCTGGGAAGGGGAATGGCAGACACTGAGCTGTGAGCTGCCTGGATCCAGCACTGAGCCCTTACTATGGGCTCTATGAGGCTGTTCACACCCCCATGTGACTGGAGAGGACACACACAGGAGTAGTAGAGACAGAGCTGGTGCCCTGGGAGAGGAGGCTCAGGTATGTGTGGGCGCCATGTTTCACATGCTATTTATTGCATGGAAAGCTGTGTCTTGTCATTGTGGGACAGTCATGGTGCAGCCCTCATAGCCGCGTAGCTCCATTACTGCGCCGTGCGAGTCGCCGCACAGGAAGGAGCTCTGGCGTCACTGTAATCACTTGGCTGTTGAGACTGCGCTGAGCTCGTCATCGGGATTGCTCCCAGTGTGCGTACGACGCTCTGAGCGTATCCCGGCTGATTTCAGACCCCGGATCTCCTGATTCATGGCATCTAGAGGGTCTTGCATGGTATCATTGGAAAGTCCAGAGCATGACCCGGTTACATTTTTTTAAAAATATAAACTTATAATGCAGCACTATTGTGCAATTTTCATTTAACGTGAAAAGTGATGCTGTACGAACTGACCTTCTCCTTTCCTACAATGCCAGTTTGTTTGAAGGCGATGGCACGATGTGTTTATTACACATTGATTCATCGAAAACCTAAACAGCGGACCTGCAGCGAGGAGTGCTGGTGGTACTTTGGAACCCTATGTCAGAGTCTGGCCTTTCCAACAATATCAGATCTGACCACATAACATGTAAAAATAGAAAAAAACCAAAGCAAAATTCACTTTTTTTTATTAATTTCTAAGGCGGTGGCATTATGTGCTTTTGCTTATAAGTCAAACAATGCTGCAGGACTAACTCACCTTCTCATTTCCCACCCGGTGACCGAATGTGGAGGGGATGGAGCAAAGCATTATTATGCATTTCACGAACAGTGAAATTCAGCGCACGGTTACCTTTCCTGTCCATTCGGCTATCCAGAGAGCAGACAGTTCGCCAAATGTTGGCGAATTGCCTGCACATCCAGTGCCTGTTCGAGGGCAGTGAAATCCCCATAGAGAAGCAATGCTTGGTCTATTCAGAGAACAAAAACCAGCAGTGAAAAGTTGCCGAATTGCCCTGCTGTTCGGTGGTTTCATTCGACCGGTTTATTCAGGCGAATCCGATAGGCTTCAATGTTAAAAATATTCTTGTTTTAATTCAATATCTAATAAACCGTTGATTTATAATATTCTGCAGTAAAAAGTCTCTTTATTTCTAGATTTTTTTTTGTGAATTTTATTCTCAATCTGTAATGTCCTAGCAGCTGACCAGCGCTTAAATATAATTCGGCACACTAGCGGATTATTACTTGCAGGCATTGCAAGCTTTCAATGTGACAGGTACTTCATATCCATCTCACGGAGCAAAGGGATTGTAGAATTAACGAATATTATTAACAGCTTAGGCTAGGGTCAGACGAGCGTGATTTCTACGGACTGTACGTCCGTACGGAAGAAGCAGTAGTGGCCACACAGTCCGTTTATTTACTGATGTATATTTTGACGGATGTAGGAGGGAAAATAAATTAAAAATCAAAACCATTTTGTCCGTGAAAAATGCTGGACGTATAAATGCAGTCCGTCTGACCACGTTCCATCACTCACACACAAAGCTATGCAGACGTTGCGGACGCAGCGCACTTTGTGCGGCCGTTCTAGGAGTTGTATGTTCTTGCCTGCCTTGCGTCCGTTTGCCGTGGCCGTGGTGCGTCCGCAGTTCAGTGCGGACGTACTTCATGTGTCAGGCTCCAATGGGCTTTCTGTCATGCTATCACGGACGTACTTTTAGGCGCAATCACGGACGTGAACACTACGCTCGTCTGACACCAGCCTTAAGGTCCGCAATTTGGTATAATCAACAGACGCAACCAATGCAATTTACAACATAAGACTTGCAAGTCGATACTTATATAGTTATCAGGGTGTCTGGCAAACTTGAACCTTTATTGTTGTGATTAAGGCCGTCGTATCTCAGAAAATAACCACTTCACTGGTGTTTGGATATTCTTTTATTCACATATACAATTTTATATTCATTATTAAAAGTTAATTTTTAAATGATATCACAATTGTGGTTTGGGATGACAACTTTTTCTCCTTGTTAGAAGTTGTGCTTTGTTCCCTTTTTTTTTTTTTTTTAGCCCACTCGTCGGCTTGTCGCCTTTTTCGAGCAGCTGGTCGCTGGTGTGTTTTGGCGGATCGTCTGAGTTTTTCATAAGCGTTCGGCGGGTTTGCGGCGGATCGTCGGCTATGTTCTGCAGTGTTTCGGATCGATCTGATTTTTCGTATCGTATTAGTGGAGTTTTCATCGGATTTTCAGTGATTTTTTTTTTTTTCGGCACATTTTTAGATCCGTTCCCTGCACTTCGGGGACCATGCAGTGAAAACTGAATCCACCACAGGGTCGGGCAATTTGATGCCCTGTAGTGCGGGGAAGGGGAGAGTCAGTGACAAGTCGATGACATTTCGGTGCTCTCTGAATAACCCCTATAGTTTTCTATTTCTGCTTATTGTAAATGGAGTGCCACACAGACTGAGGAGGCCAATAGAGACGCGTTTCGCCAATACCCTGTTTATTTTATAATTGTTTTTTATCCATCTTTTACGAATCTGTAGCGTTTTTATTTTATTTTTATAATAATAAAGTTTATAAATTTTATTAACATCTTGCTCCCGCTCTGGTTATTTACCGCAGAGGAGATCCAGTGCTCCTTCGTGACACTGGCTGTATGCACACTAATGTCTGGTTATAGACACGGAAAAATGTGAGTACCATTTCACTTTCCTTAATACCAGATTACTTAAGGATAATCTGCACCATCGTGCATTTACTTTCTTTGAGGAACATCTGAAAATAAGAGAAGAACCACCATCCCCATTCTACAAATCACCACTTCACGAAGGGAAGGAGATCCATAATTATCCAGCGAAGAAGGATACGTAATTAAGGGGGTTATTCAGAGAGATCCGAAATGTGGCTGAAATGTAACCGGACACTGAATTTTAGCAAACAATGACACTTCGGGGCTATTCAGAGAGCAGGCAATTCGCTAAATTCTGGCGAATTGCCTGCACGTACGGTGCCTGTTCGAGGGCAGTGAAATCCCCCATAGAGAAGCAATGGTTAATCTATTCACAGACACCAAACAGCAGGGAAAAGTTGCCGAAATGCCCTGCTGTTTGGTGGTTTCATTCGGCAGGTTTATTCCCATAGGCTTCAATGTTAAAAATATTCCCGTTTTAAGTCAATATCTAATAACCTGTTTATTATTTTGCTCTGCTGTAAAGAGTCTCTTCTTTTCTAGATTTTTTTTTATGATCTTTTAGGCATTTTTTCAGCAAATTGTTTTTCCGGTGTTTTTTTTTTTTTTTTATAAATTGTTTTTTCAATTTTCCTTAACAGACCTTTTTATTATCATTCATTGGATCTTATATGTAAATTCCACACATTTTCATCAGTAGTTTTTTTTTGAAAATAGCGTTTCAAATTTCAATCCTTCAAGCGTACTGTTTTTTTAATTATTTTTTTTTTACCACGTTCGTCTGCTTGTTGGGTTTTTCCGGCGGCTTCTCTGCGCTGTGATCGGTTGCTAGTTGGGTTTTTCCGGCGTGTTCGGTGGGGTTTTTGCAGTGTTTCTGCAAGTTTTCGGTGAGTGTTCGGCGGGTTTGCGGCGAGTTTTCCTTGCACTACGGGGGGCCCTGAATACACCACAGGATCAGCGAACTAGAATCGCCCCGAAGAGCGGGGAACGAAAGGTCACTGAACATGCGCTGACTTTTCGATTCTCTCTGAATAACCCTAGGGTTGCACCGATACTAGTATCGGTATCGGGGCCGATACTGGGTACTGCAGGAGTACTTGGTACTCCTGCAGTACCCCCGATATTTTTTCCGATACCGGAAGCCGGCATTGAGCCGGCTTGCCGGCATCCGAGGGGCTGCGGCGGCTGTCCGAATGCTCTATCGGCATTCGGACAGCCGCCCCTGGAGCTGCTCACCGCAATACTTACCTTCCTGGGCGCCGCCGGGAATGTCTCCGCGCATGTGCTCGTTGGAAGGACCCCAGCCGCGACCACGTGGGACCATGTGATCGCGGCTGGGGTCCTTCCAACGAGCGCGCGCGCAGAAACTTTCCCGGCGTCGCCCAGGAAGGTAAGTATGAACACAGTGAGCAGCTGCAGGGCCTGTCCGAATGCCGATAGAGCATTCGGACAGGCCCTGCAGCTGCTCTCCGCGATGATACTTACCTTCCTGAGCGACACCGGGAAAGTTTCCCCGCGTGCGCTCGTTGGAAGGACCCCAGCCACGATCACGTGGTCGCGGCTGGGGTCCTTCCAACGAGCGCACGCACGGAGACATTCCAGGCGTCGCCCAGGAAGGTAAGTATCGTTGCGGGGGGGATCCATGAGCTGGGGGGCATACCCATGTGTGAGCTGTGGGGGCAAATCCATGAGCTGGGGGGCATACCCATGTGTGAGCTGTGGGGGCATATCCATGAGTGAGCTGGGGGCAATATCCATGAGTGAGCTGGGGGCAATATCCATGAGTGAGCTGGGGGCAATATCCATGTGTGAGCTGGGGGGCATGTCCATGAGCTGGGGGGCATACCCATGTGTGAGCTGTGGGGGCATATCCATGAGCTGGGGGCAATATCCATGTGTGAGCTGGGGGCAATATCCATGTGCTGGGGGGCATACCCATGTGTGAGCTGGGGGGCATATCCATGAGCTGGGGGCATACCCATGTGTGAGCTGGGGGCATACCCATGAGCTGGGGGCATACCCATGTGTGAGCTGTGGGGGCATATCCATAAGCTGGGGGGCAATATCCATGTGTGAGCTGGGGGGCATATCCATGTGTGAGCTGGGGCAAATCCATGTGTGAGCTGGGGCAAATCCATGTGTGAGCTGGGGCATATCCATGTGTGAGCTGGGGCATATCCATGTGTGAGCTGGGGCATATCCATGTGTGAGCTGGGGCAAATCCATGAGCTGGGGCAGTATGAATATATATATATATATATATCGGGGGTAATGTGGCACAGGAGCTCTGGGATGCAATTCTTTGAATTGCTATGATGTGCGGGTGGCTTCTGCAATATTATACACACTTATATCGGGGGGGATATACATGTGAGCTGGGGGCATTTTTATATGGTCTGTTCTTATTGGAAAGCGTCACATGACATTAAAGAAAAGTATCGGTACTCGGTATCGGTGAGTACTTTTAAAAAGTATTGGTACTCGTACTCTGTCTTAAAAAAGTGGTATCGGTGCATCCCTAAATAACCCTGTAAGTTTCTCTACAAAAGAAATTGTGAAACATAATATCTAAAAAGGACATGTTTAACACTAGCCACTAGATGGCAGCAGACCTATAGCCGTCAATGTAACAGGTTTCAAAATGCATGAATATTAGCCACTAGAGGGCAGCAGAGCCATTATTATAATAGGCTTGCATACGAATATACAGTATTTTCTACTTATTCTGAACAAAGCAATATGAAGTATAATAATATGTTTACTCAAGCTTAAATGTACATAAAGTATTGCGCCTTATGGGAGTTCTTTGTTTTTTACCATATGTTGCCTGGGGATCTTAGAGGTTGTAGATCTCCACACTCTCCGAATTAGTTTGGCCACATCCAGATTCCGGACACTTTATTTTATTTATTTATAAAGTATTTTACCAGGAAGGATACATTGATAAATGTACACAATCACATAAACACATATATATTGCCCCCACAGAACATGCAAAGTTTTAGATGGTAAAATGTGAAAATAAATTGACATGCTGCACATTATTAAAATCCCAGTGAAAATTCACACTTTTGCACGTATTATGTAGCTTTTCTGAAGTGATAATAAGAATATACATAGTAAAGATGTATTTTGAATCTGCTGGAAAAAAAAAAGGATATACAATATGTGTGGGTTCAGAAATAAAATATGATTTCAGATAGCATTTAAACGTGAAGAGCAAATCATGATCAAAATGAAAAGTACAGAGGTTTTATATGAAGGGGGTTATTGGAAATTCAAACAGTGACGGGAGAAAATGAATTGATGAAGCTATCCCTGCCGCCGTTTGATTTTCCTTCTCGGGATCGCCGAAGTTTATACTCATTGTAACAACAACGATAAAAGCTTTTGTCTTCAGCAATGGAAAGTATGGCGGTTAGCGAATAACTCACGCTCATGAGCAGGGATGTTGGAGCTCATTGGCTGAGGTTACTTTGGGGTAATTGGTGCAGGGGGTGGGGCTATTCAAAGGCGGAGTCAATACAAGGCAGGGCAGGGGGTCGAGACAGGCGGCAAAGGTTCCAATAAAAGAAGAGAGGCAAACGGTGTGGGATGCAATAATCGAGAATAAGTACTTCTGCTACTCCACACAAG
The DNA here is from genome assembly GCA_009667805.1 of Leptobrachium leishanense. Classification (NCBI taxonomy): domain Eukaryota; kingdom Metazoa; phylum Chordata; class Amphibia; order Anura; family Megophryidae; genus Leptobrachium; species Leptobrachium leishanense. Next base: position 150,442,872 of record CM019068.1, on the reverse strand, counting down.
GGATGGGAGGACAATGCTGAAGCAAAGCCTGAGAGAAGCAAATGAGTCGGGTAGACACACTTCCAACCAGGTGCTGCCTTCAGTCCACTTTGGTTCATAAATACTAAGGACCTCCTAGATCCCTACCAGCTCCCCTCTCCTGGCCAGTGGCCACCACCTCCTAAACAAATAAGTGCCCAGCCTCTTGGCGCCTTCTTGGCTGCTCATCCCCCCCCTACCGGCATCACAGTAGGCCGCACCCCACGATTAACCCTCACGACTGCAGGCAATCGGGCATGATCGCAATGATGGTCCACATGTGCCGCACTGGTAAGCACAACCTCCGGACCGGCCAATCTGTAAGGCACTCCAATAAACCACTAATACACCTAATATGAAATTAATTTGAGCAATGTTTGGGCTGTGTGGCTCGGTTCATGCCCAAACCAAATGATACACAGAGGGGATCCCATCCATACGGATTTCACTGCTATTTGTAAAAAGAACTAAACCTTCGATTTATCTTGCATCCCAAGCCTGCTCCAAAATAGGTACACATGCTTATGTGCCTGGAAAAGATGTACAGTTATCTACTTCCCTTTCTATATCACCATTACCTTTACAGATCCCATTGTTGGACTATTGGCCAAATACTCATTCTCACCACCAAACCACCAGCTTAATTGATTCTTTAAAGGAACACTCCAACAAAAGAATCACCCCCCGATTTTTCTCCCTAACCTATCCCTATTCCCTTAATAAAACTTTCTTTTTTTTTTTTTTCTTGTAACTGTAATACTTACCTTAAAATCCTCTTGTTTCCAGCGGCGTTTTTTTTTTTTTTATACTCACCTCCCTCCTCTTCCGCTCCCATCCTTCTTCTTGCTGCGTCTTGGCTTCTGGTTTACGTGAGAGGCGCGCATGCGCGCCTCTCACATAAGCCAGCCAATCGGCAGGCTTCCTCCCGGCTCCCTCTGAGGATTAGTGTTGCGCGCAAGAGGATGCGCGCAACACTAACCCTCAGAGGGAGCCGCCAGCTTCTGCGGGGAGTAGGAGACGTCGTCGCGCTGAAAGCGCGATGACGTCTCCTACTCTGCAAAAGTCGGCAGAAGCGGGAAATATGATTCCCGCTCTGCTGACTGACAGCTGGGAGGGCGGAGTAAAGTCCTCCGCCTCTCTCAGCTGTTTTCAGCCTTTTCTGCAGATTGGCTGAGCGGAGGGAGGGGGGACAAAGGGCGGTATACTCCGGGCATCATGACCACCTAAAATAGCTTAGGTGGTCATGTTGCCTAGAGTATCCCTTTAAGTATTATTATTCTACCAAATAGGAAGACAATGAAAAGGTTGTTGTTTTCACTCCTAGAAATCACTTTAACTGGAAAAAAAAAATCCTCAGATTCATATAATGCTCAGGGAGGTTTTACTCCGATATACCCCAAATACAGCATGGAGCGGCTCGGTGAAGGCAGCAGTGAAGGTGTGTAAGTGTCTGATCGGCTCAGAAAGCTCATAAAAGGACAAACTTCCGGCCTCATAGTCCAGGAATATCCCAAATTTCTTGTAGTGAGAGGAGGGTTGTAACTTAGTTAATTTACTGTCATGTTTCACATAATAATGACTCTTATACCACAAACTCCAGGATTTATTATTATCTCCGATCACTGACTGATCTCCTCCCTTCTCTATGCTGGGATAGGCCATCCCAACTCCCCACCACCCTGAATCACTTCTCTCCACTTCCCAGTAATGTCTCCCTGAGGAGAAACTTGTGGAGCTTAAAACCTGAGGATAAACCAGAAATCTGCCTGGTATTTGTGAGTGTGTCTGCCTATTTCCTGTCCAAGATACACATTTTAAGTCACCTGACACAGAAGTATTATATCCAGCTGTGTTTATATCCAATAACATGTCTGAAGCTTTTGGAACACAATACCGGCTCAGTTCCCCAGTCCCAATCCCAACTAGGCCTGAGTGTAAGGTCACTGAAATCAAAACCAAATCCAGATCTCCTACATCCTGGACCTTCATATCATGTCTCTCTGTGACTTCATGATTTCCTTTTTTGGCATCACAATATGCAGCTCTGCATGATGCTATACTCTCTAAGACAGTTACTGGGTCCATCATGTTACACAGCTTCTCAATGAGACCAACCTTCCTGGACAGGTCCTCCTTCTTTATTTTCAATTGACGGATTAGAAAGAAGACTTGATGTAAGATCCCAATTACCTTACAGAACTCCCTTTTCTTATCAAGTCTGACAGTTTTGTCTTCCACTAGTCTCATGAACTCAAACAGTTTCTGGACTCTTTTTTCAGTTTCTTCTCTCTCCGGTGTCAGTTTGTCCTGAATATTTCTCAGTTTCTCCTTCGTCCTCTGAAAGGCCTCATTCAGAGTCAACATCTGGTGTCCCCTGTGCTCTCCAGCCAGGCTGCAGGACACACAGATACAGGTTTGGTCCTCACAACAGTAATATTTTAGGATTTCCTTGTGGACAGAGCATTTTCTTTTCCCAAGTGAAGTGGTGGGTTCAATTAAGACATGTTCTTCTGTCCTGCTGTGGACCCTCAAGTGGTTTTCACACAGGGAAGCTTCACACCGCAGACATGTTTTAGCAGCTGGTACCGGAGACTGAATACAGTAAGTACAGTGGGCCCCAAATTTTTTCTTCACTTGGTGAGCAGACTGGAAACTTTCTGCTATATTAGAGAGTCTCCAGTTTCTTTTCAGCTTAGGCCTTCTTTTATACCTATCCCTACATTCAGGGCAGGAATATCTTATACCTTGCATGGCCAGCGCCTCCCCAATGCAGAGCTGGCAGAAACTATGTCCGCATGGCATGGTTACAGGATCTGTATAAATATTCAGGCAGATGCAACAGGTCAGCTCGCCTGTCAGATCAGCAGCAGATGCCATCACTGAAAGATGAAACGAAAAATGAAAATTAATTCTTCTCACAGGGTTTAGACATATTATGTTAGAAGGCTCTGGGGGGAAGGAGCCGCAACTGGATGACCTGCCTGTTGGTGATAGAAGCACGTAAACATTGGGGTGGCTCCACCCCACCCTTTCCTCTTGTCCTACTGACCTCGAAAGAAGCCCCTTTCCCCCTTGTCACTTTCTTCTTTACCCATATACTTCAATAACTTTGACAACTCCTGGAGGAAAAGGAGAGGAGACCCCCTGCACTGGTCGGAAACTAACAAAAAGGCGGACCGAACTGTGGTTATATGCCTGAAGGCTGATCCTTACAGTTGGAAGACATTTTTATTTTATCAATTTGTTTTCTTCAGTTTTAATCTGCTGGTTTACACTTAATAAAGCTGAGGCCCAGGGGTCAAGTCAAGCAGGAACCTTTGTGAACACAGATCCTCCACTATTTTTTTTGCCCCAACCACTGAAATCCCTTCAATCATATGTTTCTTTAATATGTCCCTAGAAATATGATATTTATTACAATTATAGTAATTCCCTAAAACCCAGCTTATCATTATAGTTAGAGATTAATATCATATTTGAATGTGGCGTGGTGGCTCAAGTGTGACATGACAATGGTTAATTGGGTAGCAGAAGTCTTGGGAGAGTTCCTACACTTATTTCTTTTTAGGACTAGGCTCCTGCTGTGACCCAAGTTATCCCAGAAAATGGTTTGATTTTGGGCTATGGTCATAACTTGGTTTTAAGGTAGTCAAGGATGTTCGGGTATGATGGGCAGTTGTGCTGTTAACCAGCTTGTTTGTCGGATGCTAAAATACCCTTTTCTAAAATGTCATTTGGGGACCTTTGTCTAAAAATCTGAGGAGACGTCTGACTTCTTTTGGGGTCCATATGTAACTGACCCTTTAGGGTCCATGTTTTTTTTTGGATGTGTCAGGCGTAAGCGCTGGTGGGGTGGTATGAGCCCAGTATGGAGAGGATTCACAGGGGCAGACTGACAGGAGGGACCAGGACGTTCTGGGACTGTACCTTGGGGAGGCAACCAGAACACAAGGGGGACTCCAGGCAAGGTACAGTAGCGTATTCCAGCAGAGTGGTTAGTTATCAAGCAGGGGATCTGGTACACGGGTATTCTGTAGTTATTTCAGGGAGCTTCAGGAGACCCTCTGTTTCACACACAGCTAAACAGGATTAATGCCGAAGCATTGCTGAGGGCGTGGAACTGAACTTTAGGCAGGGGTGTGGTGTGATTGTGTGAGAGGTGATTAACTGTTTGTGTGCCTGGTAAAAGTGCTGAACATGAGGGCAGCACTTTTCATGGAGCTGCCGGAGCATCGATGGTGCGCAGAGCAGCACAGATATTATACACAGCAGCATTGATAGCGCCATGGGCAGGACAGCATGGCACAGGAGCCGTGTGGGCATGACAGGATGGCGCTCTGCAGCATACCCACTCTCTATATTAACCCCAACCTTGCTAGCAGAAGGGGAGAAATGGAGGTCCTCTGCATTTCAACAGCCTGACGCTTGGGTAATCTGGTCAAAGTCACGTAACATTGCAGCCACGTGATGCGCTGTAATGTTACGTGACCCGTTGCGGCTAGGCAGATCCCGGCTTTCAAGCTCAATACTTCCCACTCTGATGCCCACTAGGATCGTGCTGCAGCAGCTTTGGGAATGAGACGGGTCACATCTCATCGATATCAGTCAAACTACACCTGTAACGTTGCTAAGAGAATCCCGTCCTTTAGTATTTCTCTAGAAAACCTTGCATATTTGGATGTACTATTCCTCTTTTTTCTGCCCTATAACCTTCTATCCCATCCCTCTTATATCCGTATGACCAGATGTGTCCCTCTATCATTTTTCAGTCCAGTGGAGCTTTTGTTGATGTAATGAGGAGTGGAAATGTGAATTTTCTATGTTGTTCAATTATGAATATTCCTCTCTGCAGCTTAATATTATCTGCGAGAGAATGACCGAGGAGTTCACACAGCATTATGGCCAGAAGAGGGTTGACAAATTTCAACCTGGGGGGGCAATTACTAGCAACCCCCACCAAAAAAAAACATGAAAGTGCATTTCACAAATTTTGTATACAGTTTCCTGCTTTTCCTAATAGAATGTTATATATATATTAGATTTGAATTAAATATCCTTAGTACAGATTATATTATCATATTATTGTGTCCTTTTTTCCCAAAAAATTATGAATACTACTGTGAAAACAAAATCCATAAGAATATTTAATTGATGCAATATAAGACTTCTAACTCCTCTAGTAGGGAGTAAATTAGCCCCGTGGCAGCTTTCCTCCTGCTGATTCTGTGTATAGACTTCCCCAAGGACCTCATACTGTATTTAATTGGCAATGACAAAATACACTAGTGGGCCACAGGCCCTATATTGCCCCCTTGCCAACCCACCCCTGATTATGGCTCATATAACATCTTCTGTATGCCACTCAGGTATGTGAATCCCAACTCCATAGCCATCAATTGGACTGGACTGGAGGAAGGCACAGGAGTCTGCCTGGGTAGAACGCAGGGGTCCTGCAAAGAAGCGGCATTGGCAGATGTGACCCTGTTGGGGTACTGAGATCTGTTACACTGACCTTCTGGCAGGAAAACCTTATGCGATAGTAAGACAGCAAAGTTCTTCTTAGGGAGGAAGATTTCAGGAGATTTGGTGGTCTTCAGGTATTGATGTTGAACAGTGGTGAATATATCCTCGATGAGACACAGCAACAACTAAGGAAACAGAAACACAACGACAATTATCATTATCCACAAATGAAATTTGCTGAGGTCTGCTGAGGGAATGGTGCTGCAACGATACTTACTGGAGATGAAGAACAGAGTGTGGTAATGAGTTGCTGGGAGTCGAGATCGACACCCTGAATTAGTGGAGAAAATAAAAGTCCAAGGGAAGGATTATTATTATTTTAGCGGGAATTCGTAGTTGTGTCATATGTTGGTCGGATGAACCAGAAAGCTTGTGGAAAAATCCTAGATGTCAATCCAGAGGTTCTGAGTCGGCAGGGGTTCAGTGGCAGCCAGTGATAGGACAGTTATTCATAATCAGCTTCAGAGACTCAGAACCAGAGCAGAAAGCAGGAGCTGAGTCAGAGAAGTAAACAGCCGACCAGAAAGTCTGAGTAAAGTTTATGACTGAACACTTAATTCTGGCTGGGGAGGTTGATTCAGAATAAGGTGTGTGAGTGGGTGTGGGCGTAATAGGCAGCTGGATGAGGTGACATCACAACCAGAAAGTGAAAAGGAAATCCCCAAAAAACAAAACAACATGTTTGAATACTCAGTTCCACATAGCACAGTAATTACTGATATATTGTGTTTAAAGAGATACAGTATCTTTGATACCACTGAGAGGTCTGACTTTAAGGAAGTCAGGCCACCGCAAGACTCCCACCGGAACGGTGCAATCTCCCCTGCAGCCACATGATGTGTGGGGGGCATCCTCAGCATGAGGTGGTGAAACACAAGGACGTCCCCCACACTTTTTCCACAGTCAAGGAGTTAACCCAGTCACTGCTGTACCATTTTGTCCCCGTGTGCCAAGCTCATATTCACCATTTTTCTCCTCACTGTAGGCCTTCCTCACACCCACTGGCATCATCACCCAACGGTGTGTTACATCAGAAACAAACCCCCTTCTCCCTCTTTATTGTAAGATGCAGGGGACACTTGGACTCCCGTAGAGGCGTAACTAGAAACCTCAGGGCCCAGGTGCAGAAAGCATGACGGCTCCCCCTAGGCAAAAACATATCCCCCCTCCCATTAACATGCATTGGTCCCCTCCTGGTCCACAATGTTAACTCCACACAGTATTGCGTTTTTTCCAGGTTCACTATGACCTCTCCAGTCCATCCCATTTTTAATGTAAAGTGCTCTATGTGTATCTCACAGAGCTCCACAGCAATAAACCTCACAGTAATGTGCGCTGTGTATAAACATATTACAAAGCCTTCACAGCAATAAACCTCACAGTAAAGTGCAGTGTGTATGAGAGTATCACAGAGCTCCACAGCAATAAAACTCAACGTAACGTGCAGTGTGTATCAGTGTAAATCACAGACGTTTACAGCAAAAAACTCCGTTATATGTGGTGTGTATGAGTGTATCACAGAGATCCAAAGCATAACTCACAAATAAGTATAAAATAAATTTAAAAAAAGAAATTATATTTATAAATTATAGGCAAGCCCCCAGGCCAACGAGTGTGGGCCCCCCCATACTCAAGGGCCCGGGTGCGGTGGCACCCTCTGCACCCCTGTTAGTTATACACCCCTAGACTCACGTTTCAACCTGATGAGCAAAAAATGGTCAAATTAACTCAGCAGTAAAAGGGTTAAAGAAACTAAAAACCTGTTTTATTAACCACGGGTATGTGGGGAAATATTAAATATAAAATCAGAATGACTCCTGTAACACTTTGTTGGTGGCTCTGTTGGGGGTGTATCACCTAAATGGCACCGTTAGAGCACCGTTAGAGCTAAATTTTAGCAACTGAGCAGCCATTGCTACCCAGTCAATAATAACAAATGAAGGGACTTCCCATGGAGCTCCCTTGCTCCCACCCATTGGCATAGGGTGGTGGTTGCTTTTCATGGGGGAACAAACCCAGGTCCATCAGCCGTGTGCGACGAGCAGGGACTATAACAAAAATGGGGGTGAAAGGGGCAAGCCACTGTTCTCCTCCACACTCTCCCCACTGGTGTTTGGTGGGGGAGTAATAGAAATATGGTGTAGCCATTTTCATCCCTGGCAACCACTCATGTGCAGCAGATGGGGTTTCAAATAAATGCCATGCCATTATCACCCCTGGCATTCCTCTATGAGCTTTGAATAAAGGGATAAAAGACATAGGGGTGGACATCTCCACCTCCTGGCCACCACCCCATGCAAGACAAATAAAGCTATTAAAAAAAGTGGGTAGGTGCATACCACGTGACGGGCATGTCCACCACCATGATTTCTTTACCACTAAAGCACCATTAAACAGCCGCTCGTAGTCCATTTTTCCTAAGGCTTCCCGAAAGCTGTATCCAGTAGCAGATAAAGGAACACATACAGTATGTAAATGCACTATGCCAGCCAGGATTCCAAAGATCCTGGGTCACCAGCCTCTCTCAAAGTTCCTGTGCCAGGGCTTAAATGTTGCCTTTGCGCAAAATAACTGCTCCTCTGCATACTGTACCTTGTGTGACTGGGCTTTTGCTTCACGTCCGAAAACCAAGTAATAGCCTAGGGCTCCTGGGTGATCTGGAGGTCTGAGGGTAAATCATGTGTCACACAGTGAAGACCTTTTCACTTTGCAAATCTGGAATATGTTGCATAGTGATGTGCTTGTGTAATATTCCCCCGAATGCAAGTCTTTCTGTTTCAGAAGAAATGAAAGCATGTGACTTCCCAGAAATGACTGGGACCAGTTTTACCGCATTCCTTGCATTGGGTGTGGCAGCAGGGCTGGCTGGCCCAAGCCATTGTGCTGCCTGGAGCGTTGGACGAATTGCTGCACCCCCCCCCCCAAAAAAAAACCATGCAACATTATTACAAAGCTCCTCAGCATTAAAACTCCGTAATGTGCGATGTGTATGAGCGTAACAGAACTCCACAGCAATAAAACTCACTGGCTGCGAGCGGCTGTGCCAGGCTGCAAAATAACAACATGCACAGTGAGTGTTATATAGAGATATATGTGTAGTACCAGCGCCACCTGATGGTCAAAAAAAGGAAAAAAAATATATATTGGTGATTACTGATGAGCCGAACATCCCCGTGTTCGGTTTGCATTCGAACTCGTACAATTTCAAAAGGTCGGGTTCGAACGCGAACTAGGGATGTGCGTTTCGGGTTTCGGAATTTCGGAATTTTCACGAAATTTCCCGATTCGTATCTTCGGATTCGGCCGAATTTCCGAATCGGGTCGGACCCGAAAACCGACAGATCCGAAAAGTTTTCCGAGCCGAAACGAAATATTTTCGGAATTTTCGAATGGACTTGAAATGTGTCAAATCGAAATTTATTTTTGCTCTATTCATGATTTCGGTTCCATTCGTGATTTCGGTTCCATTTCGGTAATTCTGGAAATCGTATATTTAACTATTATCGGTTATATCGCTGATTCTGTAAATTTTGTATTTGTAAATGCGTATCACTTGTTTCTTGTGGCATTCGGGTCAGTTTAGCGTTTTTTAAATCGTTTTGTTCATTTTTTTTGTTCCTTGGCTTTCATACCATTTTAATATGATTAAATAAAGTTGTGAAATGTATATTCAATTATTCATAAGAAAAAAAGGATCTTTATTTAATAAAACAAAACACGATAGAATCGCCAGAATTATCGTAGACCCTTTGAAACGAGGAGAACAGACGTTCCGAAAAAACGAAAATTTCCGAGATTTCCGAAAAGTCGATACAAAAAAATGAGCAAAGTGACCCGAAAACACAAAAAATGGTCGATAGTCCAAAAAATAATGTACACGAAAAACGAGCCGAACCGAACCGAATCGAAACAGAAATTGGTCGAAACGAGCCGAATCGAAAATTTTAAACATCCGAACAAATCGAACCGAAAAAAAAATCGGTGCACAAGCCTAACGCGAACACGATTCGAACTCAATGCAAGTCAATGGGACCCGAACTTTCGATTTTTAGAGTGCCCTCCAAGAGGGCATATATGCAAGATATTTGCCATAAAAGGTGTATGGGGGTCCGGGTAGTGCCCTGGGGGGACAGGAAACCAGGACAAAAAGTTTTAAAAAAAAAGGTTTTAAAGGAACAGTGAGTTTTCCATGAAATAAAGGTTAAGAATAAAAACAAAAAATTCCTTCAAATATCGTGCCTTGGAGGTCCCCATACTGTAACCTGCCCGTGAAGTGGCGGATTTGTAGGATGTATAGAAACATTTAAAAACAAAAAAATGCCATTTCAAATGACGGTAAATGTTTTTCCTTTTAATCTATTCATAAACAACTGCTTGGGGCAGCAGCCTGTATGAAAAGAGGAGACATTTTAGGACACGCAGAACAAGTTTAGTGATTTTTTTTTTGGCTAAATTATGGTGAAACCTATGCAGGCTTTGGATGAAAGTAACAATAGGTGCTTTAAAATTGGGCCTTTAGTGTCGGCAACAGTGCCGTCACACCGTAACCCCTCTGTGGTATTGTGGAAGAGTGCAGGGTTGGACCCTGCGGTCAAATATTAAAATGATGTAAACAAGAAAACAACACAGCGCTTCAAAAGACCAAAGTCCAAAAAGAAGAAAGTGAGATAAACACTCAATATGTCCATAGACCAAAGACGTTGTCTTTTAAGGGTGAATCTTCTCAGAGTAATACCGATGGAGTGTGTACTGTAGGGAGAAAGCACAAACACAGAGGACCAAAATTGCGCAGTAGGACAGTACCCAAAGTGCGAGTATTATATATCAATAATCAACTCACATTCTGTGGAGCCTACAACCGGCTCCCAGGAATAAGGCGAGTAGGGACTTTATGTTGGGTGCCCATAAAACCTTCACACGGCTTCTTCAGGATTCACCAAAGTAAGGGTACTCCTATCACTTCCTGTGGGTCCCGCACAGAATATATTTCCTCCTCACTTTGGTGAATCCTGAAGAAGCCGTGTGAAGGTTTTATGGGCACCCAACATAAAGTCCCTACTCGCCTTATTCCTGGGAGCCGGTTGTAGGCTCCACAGAATGTGAGTTGATTATTGATATATAATACTCGCACTTTGGGTACTGTCCTACTGCGCAATTTTGGTCCTCTGTGTTTGTGCTTTCTCCCTACAGTACACACTCCATCGGTATTACTCTGAGAAGATTCACCCTTAAAAGACAACGTCTTTGGTCTATGGACATATTGAGTGTTTATCTCACTTTCTTCTTTTTGGACTTTGGTCTTTTGAAGCGCTGTGTTGTTTTCTTGTTTACATAATTGCCATTTGGGTATTTAGAGAAACCCCCTATACAGCATTCAGCGAGTCTGATAGACACCATTCCGGTGGGCGCTGCACCCCTCTTTTTCAAATATTAAAATGATATGAATCTGGTATAGGCGTCAGTGGCAGTGCACCCAAATATTGTGCCTTTGGTGGCAAGTGCCTTCACACCGTAACCCCTCTGAGGTATTGTGGAAGAGTGCAGTGGTGGAGGTTTTGGTAATGCAGAAGAGATCCCCGATCTATTCAGTTACATCAGCAGCTATAACAAAATGGGATCAGCAATGTTTAGGCACTTGTACTACGCTACTGTATATGGTGAGAATCGGCGCACACCAGTAGCAACGGGGGGGGGTCTGCCGTGGCCGCAGGTGCAGTGGCTCCCTCCCTGCGCCGCCTGTCTCTGCCACAAGCACCTGGGCGGCTAGCCCGCACAGTCGCAGCTCTGTCATCCGGCGGCCGCATGCTCCTCAAGGGGATCCTTGGGAGGCCCCGGCAGGCTGCCCTCTACAGTGCCTGATTAGAGGGCCATGTCTGCCTGATGTTTTAGTAACAAGAATGTTTTATCCCATAGGCTTCAATGTTAAATTTTTTGCCGTTTTAATTCCATATCTAATAAAGAGTCTCTTTATTTCTCGATTTTTAGTATTTTTTTAAGCATTTTCTATACTTTTTTTTTAAAAAAAATCGAACTTTTGGCGTACGTCCCAAAAAGTTCGAAGTTTGCGAATTTTCGAACATACGATGTTCGATTCGAACTCCGAACAGATCCGAACCGAACGCTCATCCCTAGTCGCTAGCACTTGGAGAAACTACACACCATCATGCAGTACAAGTCTTAAATACAAGGACTAACCAATAAATATGAAACAGTAGTGCAGCGCTCAATGGGTATAGGATACCTTATGTGTTCAATTTCTATCTTATTTTTATTCCCATTCGATATTGAAAATTTCTAAAGAAACACAATAAATTGTCTTTTTAGTGTAACACCGTTTTAACAGGTAAAAGGTCCAACTAGGCAAACGTATCAAACTCACAGACGTGGAGCCTCCCTGGCTCTTTTCTGACAGCAGATGGACTCTTAACGGCCGTCCTCAGCCCTCTGATTCAATCGGGATACTTTGGATGTTTTCTCTAAGCAAAAAAGTGACATGGTGCAGACAAGCGGGTAGACCATACAATGTTTTACATATATATGGTTCAACTCACGTGATGCTGAGCCTAGATGGGGCTCTCCTTATACAGCATGTAGTTGTTTATAGGTACAATCAAGACCTCAATTACAGATTCCAGTAGGCTTTCTCAAATCGGTATAAACTCATTCAAATATTTCTCTCCTTTTATTTAACCCCTTCCCGACCGCTGACGTACTATGTATGTCCTGCCCACGGGTCTCCCTTAGACCTGCGGACGTACATAGTACGTCAGCGGGCTCATAACTTCCCTCACACCGATACTCACCTCCCTCCTGGTGCCCTCAGCGTCTATGGCAAGCTGGAAGCTTGCCTCGCCATTTCCTGGGGGCCGGCAGATCCGATGACGTCATCAGACTGCGTCACACAACCAAGACCTCAATTACAGATTCCAGTAGGCAGGTGTTCTTGGAAAAAGATTTATTAAAATCACCGAGACACGTTTCGGTAGCACACAGGGCCACCTTTCTCAAGCGGTATAAACTCATTCAAATGTTCCTCTCCATTTATTTAAATCCTCCACCTGCCATAAGCAATTCTATTTCTTCATTCTACCCATGTGACTTCATGGCACGTAGTTAGTCTCAATTCTTCTTAATTGTCCACAGGTTGGGCAATTATGTGCCTTTTTGGTGGTTCCTTCTCAATTTGTCATATATAGTCTTTATAGTTATTCTTGGATGATTTGTTGTTGTTCTCAGTGTGATGGAACCTACCGTCACTGGGGCATCTGGAAGGGGATGTGGGCTAGTCTCCTGCCCAGAGACTATGGCCCGTGAAAGAGACTATTGGGGAACTGGTGGACCTTTTAAATATATTTGGTTTTTCAATGTTTTAAACATTCCCCGGCAAACTAATGATTACTGATGCCTGTGTGTTATTCCCTTGTGTAGTTATTGTATAGTCTCTTGTTGTGTATTTTGTGTACATACCCTAAATTATCTAACCTCTCTCTGTATAGTGTGACCTCTGTATTAGTACCTGTGTTCTGCCATTCGAGCGAACTTGCCATAATGGCGAACCGCATCACTTCCGGTGCACCTACGTCACTAAAAATTATGAAAAACAGCTGTGTACAGCATCTAGAAACGCCCTGTCCCAGCACCTCTCCTCCCCCTATCATACACGCTGGGACACAGAGAGAACGAACTAACCATCTCAGCGTCTCCCCCAACAAACCCCCCCCGCCTGCTCAAAGAGGAAGGGAGTTAATCAGCCGCCCTGTCTCAGCACTTCTCCCCGCACCGAGCATCACTGACTCCGGGGAGGGATTGCTGTATTCTCCCCTGGGGGAACCTTCCATTGCTGGAGACACAGAGAGCGGGCGGGGGGGGGGGGTTTGTTGGGGGAGACGCTGAGATGGTTAGTTCGTTCTCTCTATGTCCCAGCGTGTATGATAGGGGGGAGAGGTGCTGGGACGGGGCGTTTCTAGAGTTGGACCTCCGGATGCTGTACACAGCTGTTTTTCATCATTTTTAGTGACGTAGGTGCACCGGATGTGATGCGGTTCGCCATTATGGCAAGTTCGCTCGAATGGCAGAACACCTGCTCTCTCTATTGTGTACGTTCTCTCTATAAGAATTCCTTTTGTTTATTCATCCTTCTCCCTTCCCCGTCTCCTAGGAAATTCCATTGTCCATTGTTTGAAGGTCCTGTTCAGCTATCTGCTTGATTGTATGTATCTGTTTGTCTGAATAAACTGGCATTCTGCTTTTGACTTCGAACGGTGAGCCTCATTCTTTCGGCTGCGGTCAAAGCTTTGAGGGAGCTGTTAGGGAAGATTGCTCCGGCGACTGTTACATGGGAGAGTGCCCGCCGACAGAGGTACTATGTTAGGGTACAGTCGCTCCGTCACACTCAGTATTTGCAATACATTTTCCATATAATGCGAGAACGTGTGTATGTGAAGGCAGCGCTTCTGTGTGAATAGATAGATCGTGAATGAGGTAGGTGCTGCCACAGTGGAATGTAAAGTGTCCACACACCTCCAAGGACACAATTAATATAAAGAGAACAATAGGTAAATTCCTGGCGCACCTTATATATAGAAACGGGATTTAGAATACAATATGTATGATACAATTGTAAGTGAACAATAAATAATAAAAATTATTTATATATATTTTTTTATGTGTCTAACACTGACAACACTCTAAAACTCAAATATAAAAATCAAAATACTTATATTTGTAGAGGTGGTATCTTTATCTTCCTCCTTTCCTCCTTGTTAAGTCCTCTGGAGTTAGAAACATAGAAAAATGTCGGCAGATAAGAACCTTTCGGCCCATCTAGTCTGCCCAATTACATGGATACTTTAGCTGTATTTATCTTTTGTTTAGGATAGCCTTATGCCTATCCCATGCCTGCTTAAATTCAATTACTGTTTTGGCCTCTACCACTTCAACTGGAAGGCTGTTCCATGTATCCACCACCCTCTCAGTAAAATAATGCTTCCTGATGTTACTTTTAAACCTTTGCCCCTCTAATCTAAGACTATGTCCTCTTGTTTTGCTACTTTGTTTCCTTTTAAATATACTCCCTTCCTCTACCTTGTGGATTCCCTTTACGTATTTAAATGTTTCTATCATATCTCCTCTGTCTCGTCTTTTTTCCAAGCTATACATGTTAAGATCATAAAGCCTTTCCTGGTAACTTTTCTCCTTCAAGCTGTCCACCATTTTAGTAGCCCTTCTCTGAACTCTCTCTAAGGTGTCTATATCCTTCTGGAGATACGGTCTCCAGTAGGGATGCACCGATACCACTTTTTTAAGACCGAGTACGAGTACAGATACTTTTGTTCAAGTACTCACCGATACCAATTACCGATACTTTTATTTTATGTCATGTGACGCTTTCCAATAAGAACAGACCTCCTATAAAGCCCCCAGGTCTCATGGATTTGCCCCAGCTCATGGATATTGCCCCAGCTCATGGATATCCTGACCCCAGCTCATGGATAATTGCCCCCAGCTCATGGATAATTGCCCCCCCAGCTCATGGATAATTGCCCCCCCAGCTCATGGATAATTGCCCCCCTTGTTCATGGATATGCCCCCCCTGCTCATGGATATGCCCCCCTTGCTCATGGATATGCCCCCCCTGCTCATGGATATGCCCCCTTGCTCATGGATATGCCCCCCCTGCTCATGGGTATGCCCCCCCTGCTCATGGGTATGCCCCCCTGCTCATGGATATGCCCCCCTGCTCATGGATATGCCCCCCCTGCTCATGGATATGCCCCCCCTGCTCATGGATATGCCCCCCTTGCTCATGGATATGCCCCCCAGCTCATGGATATGCCCCCCTTGCTCATGGATATGCCCCCCTGCTCATGGATATGCCCCCCTTGCTCATGGATATGCCCCCCTGGCTCATGGATATGCCCCCCTGCTCATGGATATGCCCCCCAGCTCATGGATATGCCCCCCAGCTCATGGATATGCCCCCTGCTCATGGATATGCCCCCCTTGCTCATGGATATGCCCCCCTGCTCATGGATATGCCCCCCTGCTCATGGATATGCCCCCCAGCTCATGGATATGCCCCCTTGCTCATGGATATGCCCCCAGGCTCATGGATATGCCCCCCCGCTCATACTTACCTTCCTTCAGTGCCGCCGGGAAAGTCTTCGCGCGTGCGCGCTCCTTGGAAGGACCCCAGCCGCGACCACGTGGGACCATGTGATCGCGGCTGGGGTCCTTCCAACGAGCGCGCACGCGGAAACTTTCCCGGCGTCGCTGAAGGAAGGTAAGTATGAGCGGAGAGCAGCTGCAGGGCCTGTCCGGATGCTCTATCTGCATTCGGACAGGCCCTGCAGCTGCTTAGAGTGTTTATACTTACCTTCCTTCAGCGACGCCGGGAAAGTTCCGCGCGCGCGCTCGTTGGAAGGACCCCAGCCGCGATCACATGGTCCCACGTGGTCGCGGCTGGGGTCCTTCCAGGAGCGCGCGCGCGCGAAGACTTTCCCGGCGTCGCTGAAGGAAGGTAAGTATTAAACAAAGTGAGCAGCTGCAGGGCTGTCCGAATGCAGATAGAGCATTCGGACAGCCGCCGCAGCCCCTAGGATACCGGCAAGCCGGCTCAATGCCGGCTTCCGGTATCGGAAAAAAATATCGGGGGTACTGCACGAGTACCAAGTACTCCTGCAGTACCCGGTATCGGCACCGATATCGATACTAGTATCGGTATCGGTGCAACCCTAGTCTCCAGTACTGCACACAGTACTCCAAGTGAGGTCTCACCAGTGCTCCATACAGTGGCATGAGCACTTCCCTTTTCCTACTGCTAATACCTCTCCCTACGCAACCAAGCATTCTGCCAGCATTTCCTGCTGCTCTATTACATTGACTACTTACCCTTAGATCCTCTGAAATAATAACCCCTAAATCCCTTTCCTCAGATGTTGAGGTTAGGACTGTATCAAATATTCTATATTCAGTCCTTGGGTTTTTACGTCCCAGGTGCATTATCTTGCACTTATCCACATTAAAACTCAATTGCCACAGCTCCGACCATTTTTTTAGTTTACCTAAATCATTTGTCATTTGGCTGATCCCTCCAGGAACGTCAACCCTGTTGCAAATCTTTGTGTCATCAGCAAAAAGACATACTTTACCATTAATACCTTCTGCAATATCACTAATAAAAATATTAAAGAGAATGGGTCCAAGTACTGACCCCTGAGGTACCCCACTGGTAACAAGACCTTGCGCCGAATAAACTCCATTTACCACAACCCTCTGTTGCCTGTCACTCAGCCACTGCCTAATCCATTCAACAATATTGGAATCCAAGCTCAAAGATTGCAATTTATTGATAAGCCTTCTATGCGGAACAGTATCAAAAGCCTTACTGAAATCTAAATAAGCAATGTCTACTGCACCAGCTGTGTCTATTATTTTTGTTACCCAATCAGAGTAGCTCTTCCGATGGTTTGCTCGTTAGCTCATTCGATGGTATATAAAGGTACTATATAAATTCCAGGAAGGGGAGGGAGTAAACCTTATATAGACAGGTGCTAGAGTAAAAAATAAATATGCAGCAGGACGATGTGCTACTATATTCAAAAAAGTATTCATATAAAATAAACCATATGGTATGCATAATTAAAAGTGATAATTAGTGAATAGTCATAAAAGGGGATCACTTAAAACGCGTTTTCGCCTACCGCCTTCCTCAGACAGTCTCTGGTAAAAGTTATCCGTAAAATGTCTCGTTTAAAAGATCTGTCCTTATATAAAGCTTCTTCGTCCTGTTGCAAATGTGTTCGAAATTTTTTCATTACGATGTCTTCCGGATTCTTAGAGTGACCCGCACGCCGAGCCGCACGTTTGATGTCTTCCGGATTTTCATCGTGCGCGTCGCTCTGGACCGCATATTTCCGTTGTCCGCAGTTGCGCTTACGCATCCTTTGGTTTTTGTTGTAAAAAACTATTGCTCCACTTTCCGTGGAGCTTCGTCTCGGAGTCTGAAAGGTTTATTGAAAAATATTGAGCAAACCATCGGAAGAGCTAACTCCAGAGGACTTACCAAGGAGGAAGATAAAGATACCACCACTACAAATATAAGTATTTTTTGATTTTTATATTTGAGTTTTAGAGTGTTTTCAGTGTTAGACACATAAAAAAAAAATTATATATATAATTATTTTTATTATTTATTGTTCACTTACAATTGTATCATACATATTGTATTCTAAATCACGTTTCGATATATAAGGTGCGCCAGGAATTTACGTATTGTTCTCTTTACATTTCCCATATAAGATAAAATAAAATAAAAACAACAATTGTATTAAAACCAGTGGTTAAAATATAAAAAATGACACTATCATTTTACATGGAAGGGTTCTTATCTGTTATTCAAGGTGTTTCCTATATGAGCAAAAGGAGCTAATTAACCCATTAGCACCGTATATCAATATATCAGTGTCTTTTCTTTTCATTGTATTTTACCATTCTATTCTAGATGGTAACATGTTGTCTATAAATTTATGTTCATTACAGTTAGAGTCTTATACATTGCAGAGTAAAGTAATAAAAAAATCCAAACATATCCAAAAAACTTTTAAATATATCAGTGTTAATCCTATATTGTGATCCTATATTAACACAACTAGTAATAAAGAGTATTATTAACTGAATACTCAAATAATATATTATTAATCTCCATCTAATAATTCAGTATTCTATTTAGGTATTACCTCGAGATTCTACATAATTTTGCCGTGAAAGTTATCTCGTTAAAGTGCATAATTTTCATAAAGTGCATACACAGTATACTTTACCATAAAAAACAATATTATTTATTTTATTTGTGTATCAAAAAAAACCAACAAACATTATTTTGCATATAACATTAGTATCCGATATTTTAGTGTCCAATATTGTTTTCGTTCTATAACAGTGCACGTTATACAATAATTAATTAAAAGCGTAAGGTAATCAATATTCTTTGCTATAAAATGTGCGTTTAACTTTATCTTATTAATAAAAGGGTCAAAGATTAATAAATTAAATATATTAAAAAAAGAAAAAAAGGGGAGAATATTAATTTCACCGTAGGCAGTGGCATACGTGGGGGGGCCTCGGGGGCGGTCGCCCCGGGCGCAATTTTCTTAGGGGTGCAAAATTTCAAAAGTTTTAACCACTAATATTTTCCAGCAGGGATCAGCAAGGTGTCCGCTCACAGACACTGGCTTCCGTGAGAGGCCCGTGCATGGGTAGCCACCTGTTTTGTGGCACCAGCGGTGACTTAGCACTCAGCGTCCACAAGGGAGGACCAGGACAGAAAATTCTGGTTCTGTCCTGACTCCTTAGTTTAGGGTCAGACGAGCGCATTCTGTGCGGACTGTGCATCCGTGCACTACGGACGTACTGTCTGACTGATGACAAGGTAGTGGTCACACAGTCCGTTTTTGTGACTGACGTTTTTTGACTGATGTAGATGGGAAATAAAATTAATATGAAAAAGCATTTTGTCCGTCAAAAATGCTGGACGTCAAAAATGTAGTCCGTCTGACTACGTTCCATCACTCACGCACAAAGCTATGCGGACGTTCTGGACGTGGCGCACTCCGCATGTCCGTTCTAGCGGTTTTACGTTCTTGCCTAACTTGCGTCCGTTTGCCACGTCCATTGTGCGTCCGCACTTCTGTGCGCACGTGCTTCGTGTGTGGGTCTCTATTGATCATAATTGTATGCTACCACGGACGTTAAAATGTTCGGCAACACGGACGTGAACACTGCGCTTGTCTGACATGGCTCTGAATGCTGACATGAGTCACGTGAAGCAGCGCAGCATTTTTCGACTGAACTCCCTGTACCACGTTTGTCAGCCCCCCTTGAAGCCCTGTGCCAGCACTGGCAGCCCTGCAGCCACTGAACAAGAAGGAAGGAGGGATGCGCCTGCCCTGCAGTACATTTATAGTCCGGTCCCCACTAAGCCCCCTGGACAGCTCCCCCTGGGCCACCAGCAACTCCACGCAGGTAGGCGACACTGTGTGGCACCAGAGCAGCGTAACCAACACACAGTGAGGGGGGTACGGGGAGAGGGTGACTGGGGGTACGGGGAGAGAGTGACTGGGGGTACGGGGAGAGAATGACCGGGGATACTGGGAGAGAATGACCGGGGGTACTGGGAGAGTGACTGGGTATAGTGTGAGAGTGGAACTATGCTAGGGTATACTGAGACAGGGTGACTGGTAGCAGTAGCGTAGCGTGGGGGGCATGTGTGTTTCATTTTTTTATATCAGTATTTTGTTAATATACAATACAAGTGCTTGTGGGGTAAGGGGGTCAATACTCTACTGGTGGAAGGGAATCAGGGTGTGTTACCGTGTCCACAGGTTGGTGGGGGGCACACAATTCTTGCCTTGCCCCGGGCGCCGACAACCCACGCTACACCACTGACCGTAGGGTGTATATATACCTACCTATATTAGTGCACTGTGATTCTATTTTTATACTTTATTTTTTATCTTTCATTTTCCATTTTATTACGTGTTTGTGATTTACATTATGTTATCTTTGCGGTCAAGTAGCGATATATAGTTAATTATATATATGTATATAAAACATTGTTCACAATCATATTCCATCAATTAGTTATGTTTTCAATCCATATTTCTCTCTTCAAACATGGAATGGATCTATTTTAAGAAATGGCAAGTCTCGAAATCCGCTGTTAAGTCCTTTCGGTACCAGAGTGTCTAATTTATGGATCCATCTCATTTCTGCTTGATTCAATCTTTTTAGATGTTCTCCTCCTCTCCATTCTATATAAATTTTTTGAATGCCCAGAAATTTTGTATTTTCATATCTGCACTTATGGGAATGTTCATAATGTATGGGTACAGTATGACCTTTTTTGTTTTTTTTTCGATGTTCTATAGATGCTCGGCAATTCTAATATTTAAATTCTTAATTGTTCTTCCTACATATATTTTTTTGCACGGGCATATGATAATATACACCATGGCTCAAAATTTCAAGTCCCAAGCTACTAGCCATTCCTTAAGAGTTACTCGCCACTAGTTGCCCCACCTAACCCCTATCCTGCCCTGCTTGCGTCTGCATTCCCACTCGCCCTCATGTAATTTCCACTCGCCAAATGTGAGCAGGCGAGTGGAAATTTTGAGGCCTGATATACACCATATTCTTTGTGTGACAGGTAAGAATATCCCTAATTTTATGTCTCTTTTGAATCAGAAAATTCTTTTTTTGTTTTAATTTTCTGCAAGGATTACAACTGCCGCAGTAATAAAAGCCTTCCTGTAATTTATTTATGTTCCTATTAATGGTTTCTTTTCTATGGCTTTATACCAATATATGTTTAAGGTTCTTTACTCCTCTATTTATGAGAATTGGGTCTTCCTTTATAATTCCCTTTAAATAAGGATCATGGTTAAGAATCGGCCAAAATTTCTTTATTATTTTATGTATTTCTGACGTTTTTATCACCAAAATCACTAATAAAAGGAACTACTTCAATTTTTCTTTCCTTCTTTTTCTTATATTTAACCATTTTATTTCTATTCGTATTTTTCACTTTTTCCAATGATAAATTAAAGGATATAATAAAGATTTTATTATCTAAAAAAATCTTTTTTTTTTTCAATTTTTCTGCCTGTTCAAAAAAAGGATACTGGTTCACTACAGTTCCTTTTTATTCTTTGAAACTGACTTTTCGGTGTACTCTCTATCCAGCACCTTTTATGACAGTTATTTGATTCAATAAAACTGTTTACATTCACTTTTTTAAAGTGGGTTCTTGTTTGTACTGTTTATTTATTTATTTATTTATTTATTTATAAAGGATTTTACCAGGAAGGATACATTGAGATTTCTCTCGTTTTCAAGTATGTCCTGGGTTCAAGAACATTGAATTGTTACAGAAATACAAAGTAATAAAATGCAAAATATTAAAAAGAAATTGCACAAATATACAGATTGACAGAAAATAAATATATTCACTATGTTACATGTTTACAGGTGCATTCTGTACTGAGGTATGTTAACAGGGAGATCTTAAGTGACTTTAGACTGGGGGAAGATTTGATGGCGTCTGGGAGGTTAGTCCATAATTGTGGTGCTCGGTAGGAAAAGGAGGATCGAGCCACTGTAGTTTTGTATTTCGATATTGCAAGTAAGGTGCTGGTCCTGGATCGGAGGTTATAGGATGAGGGAACTGCTGGGGGAAGCAGTCTATTGTGGTAGGGTGGTAGCTTCCCAGAAAAGCTCTTAAACACCAGGTTGGAAAGGTGAAGAATGCGTCTAGATTCCAGCGACGGCCAGTTTAGCTCTTTTAACATGTCATAGTGGTGGGTCATGTAGTTACATTGTAGCACAAAGCGGCAGATTGAGTTATACAATGTAGTAAGTTTCTGGAGGTGTGTTTGCGGGGCGGCTGCATACACTACATCTCCATATTCAAAAGCTGGCATAAGCATTTGTTGTACAATCTGCTTTCTTACTGCGGGGCTCAGGCAGGATTTGTTTCTGTACACCAAGTTTTGGGTAAAGTTTAGATGAGAGTTTTTCAATGTGGGGGCCAAAGGTTTGGGTCTAACCACATACCTAGATATTTGAGAGAAGGGACTGTGGTCAACCTGTTCCTTCTTTTATATAAATTTCAAGGTCTAAAAAGATTACAATTTCTTTACTGTATTGGAAATCCAAATGTATTCCCCAATTATTTCTATTTAGATGTTCAATGAATTGTATCAGCGATTCCTCAGTGCCTCTCCATATTAACATTATGTCGTCGATGTATGTTTTAAAGAGGACCAGGTCTCGCGCCCAGTCATCGCCAACCCCGACACAGTGGGTTTCCCAATATGCCATAAAAAGGTTGGCATAGCTGGGTGTGAACCTGGTCCCCAAAGAAGTACCTGTATTTTGTAAATAATATTGCCCATTAAAATAAAAATAATTATTATTTTATATGGAAAATGTATCGCAAATGCTGAGAACAACAACAAATCATCCAAGAATAACTATAAAGACTATATATGACAAATTGAGAAGGAACCACCAAAAAGGCACGTAATTGCCCAACCTGTGGACAATTAAGACGCATTGAGACTAACTACGTGCCATGAAGTCACATGGGTAGAATGAAGAAATAGAATTGCTTATGGCAGGTGGAGGATTTAAGTAAATGGAGAGGAACATTTGAATGAGTTTATACCGCTTGAGAAAGGTGGCCCTGTGTGCTACCGAAACGTGTCTCCGTGATTTTAATAAATCTTTTTCCAAGAACACCTGCCTACTGGAATCTGTAATTGAGGTCTTGGTTGTACCTATAAACAACTACATGCTATATAAGGAGAGCCCCATCTAGGCTCAGCATCACGTGAGTTGAACTATATATACATAAAGCATTGTATGGTCTACCCGCTTGTGTGACGATCTGGGTTCCTGGCACCCCCTCTGGCTTCTATGAACATTACAATTAAGTTCTGGACTTTTGTTCTCCTTGGATTTTCCAGCCCTGGATTCACACCTGGACTTACTTGTTCAATTGAACTTTGTATTTAAGCAGGCAGCACCCTAGGAAGGGCGCTGCCTCATTTTGATCCTCACTTTGATCTAACCTCAGTCTGATTCATGCCTAGTCTGTTTCTTTGCCTTGCAGTCCTGGTTAGGTGTAGTTCTGCCTTGAGATCTCCTGTCTAGATTCAGGTTTATGTCCTTGGTTCATTTTCATGTCTGCTTCAAGTTCCTGTCTGATATTGTTTCTGATTTTGTTCTGGTTCATGCTCATGTCTAATATTCATGTTTTCAGCTCATGTTTACTCTAGTTTCACTCGGGCCTTATTTGATCCCCTCACGTTGTTTTTCGTTTAGCTATTAGTTCCATGTATTCATTCTGATATGGTTCTATCTTTTTGTATTTAGATTCTTGCTATAGTTGTGTGTGTGTTTATTTGGGTTACAAATAAACCTAGTTTTTCTGTTTTATATCTGGTTCATGTCTGTATTCATGTCAAATCACTGCGCTTTAGGCTCACACCCATTCTGCACCATGTCAAGCCAGGTCCCACGTTACAGCTTGTCTGCACCATGTCAGTTTTTTGCTTAGAGTAAACATCCAAAGTATCCCGATTGAATCAGAGGGCTGAGGACGGCTGTTAAGAGTCCATCTGCTGTCAGAAAAGAGCCAGGGAGGCTCCACGTCTGTGAGTTTGACACGTTTGCCTAATTGGACCTTTTACCTGTTAAAACAGCGTTACACTAAAAAGTCTCTTTATTGTGTTTCTTTAGAAATTTTCAATATCGAATGGGAATAAAAATAAGATAAAATTAAACACATAAGGTATCCTATACCCATTGAGCGCTGCACTACTGTTCCATATTTATATAGAGATATGACCTGTCAGTCTGGAAATTGATAGCTGTGTAATACAGGGGTCAGGTGTCTCAGTCTGGTAAATGACCCCTCCCCCAGACAGTGTGAGTGTTATTGTGACGGTAGATATATCGCTTACCCTAGAGTAGTGGAGTTGGGATCTTTGAGGACAGAAGTATCTGCTTGAATCATACAAAAAGGTTTAGAACTACAGACTGTAACAAGGAGACACAAGGACTAACTGAATTGCCTCTAGGCTCTGAAGGTTTCAAGACCAACAGGTTACCTAGGACACGCTCAGAAACAGCAGACGTGAAATGACAGTCCGTGAAGTATTCAAGGTGCAGGGCAGTCAGATATGCAGAAATAACTTAAAACAGAAGTAAACAATAGTTATTTATCGTGGTCTTAGTAAAACCATAAACCTAAGTAGTAACCTGGATAAAGGGTCCCCAAAGGGTTGCAAACGATACCCCTAAACATGAAAGGTTAGAATCCAAAACAGCTAGTGATCAACTCAGAAACCAGCAGGGGGTTAAATCACTAAAACAAATGATACAACGTAAAATGTACAATAGAGAGAGAGTAGTCTAAGCCAAGCCGGGTCAAATAACAGGTGAAGGGATCTCATACAAGCAGGGTCGTCAACAGTAAAGTCAAATATATATTAGAAGTAGCGGTGCGTGAATAACTCCACAACAGGGCAATGAGGCCATTCCAAGAGCCCTGTTTTAACCACTTCGCTGCTGAGGACGCGCTCAGCGCGTCCTCAGCATTCCCGCTGGTGTGCTGAGGACGCGCTGAGCGCATCCTCCCATTGGGGTCAGCGTTCGGCCGGGTTCCGGCCGATCGCTGGCCCCTCCGGTGCGGGCTGACATCCTGGATGTCAGCCCGGCATCCGGAACAGCAGCCGCCAGAATTAGGTGTCATCGCGGGGGCGCGATGACACCTAATTCAGGCGCCCCCCCCGCATGTGCGGAGGAGGCGCCTGAAAGGGAGGGGGGGAGGTCCTTCGGACCTCTCTCCCTCCCGATCGGCGGCTCTGCGGGGGTTAACCCAGGCATCATTTGGAAGGGCACAGCCTGCCCTTCCAAATGATGCCTGGCATTAACCCCTGGGGAGCTGGATCGCGAATCGGCGCTGAAAAGCGCCGGTTCGCGATCCTTTCCCGGAGCTGGCCGACATCTTGGATGTCGGCCAAGCCTCCGGGAACTCCCCCTGAGGACTGGCGTCATCTTGCGTAGCACGATGACGCCAGTCCTGGACTTAACCCTTGACTGCCACCAACGGTGGAGATAGGGAGTTCATTGGAACTCCCTATCTCCCGATCCGTGGCAGCTAGGGGTTAAATTTTGGTATGGTTGGATCGGCCAGAGCATGGCCGTTCCAACGATACCAAACATGAAAGTGAAAAATTTTGTAAAAAAAAACAAAAAACGAAAAATAAAAATAAAAGAAATTAAAAAAAAAATTAAAAAAATAAAAAATAAACACTTTTTTTTTTTTTTTTGGTTTGTTAATGCAGCAATATTGTTCCCATTTCAATTATAATGTGAACAATGATGCTGCACTAACGATTTTTGTATGCGGTGCGTTTGTTAAAAATCGTGTAATTTTCCCCAAAAAAAAATGTAACGAGACCCCATCTCTAATTTTTTTAACAAGCGCACCCCATACAAAATATAACCGCAATTGCTCGCATGTTAAAATGTGGAAAAAAACACTTTACACCTTGTAAATTATTGAAAATACATATTTTATTGCATTTTTTGTTATAATATACAGACATGACATAACGTATACATATAATAATGACATATTATGAATCTACCGAGTCTGACGGAAAGAACGATATATAATATGTCTGGGTCATATACTAAAATAAGCCTTCAAAACACGTTTAAACATGATGCGCAAAACAGGTAAAAATGACCTCAGCACAGGGGCGGGAAAAGCCTCAGCAGCGAAAGGGTTAAAGCCTGTGGCTCCTGGTAACCACACCTGACCCCGCCCCCTCAGATGCCAATCTGCCAGCAGCAAGTGCTGGCACCCGACCAGCCAGCGGTCCCCCTTCTTGCCCAGACCCCCTAGGGGCACAGTGGGGGCTGAGGATGTAACAGTTATACACAGGTTTGACCTCCCTGCCTGGTACAGGTAAAGGCAGTAGTAGGTGCGACAGGGCCTCTCTCCCTGGAACCCGTCATCACTCCCAAGCTTGTCTCCAACCACAGACTCAGCCATGGAGCCCTGAGCCTGCAGCATCCCAGATCCTGGCCAGCACCGCATTCCGTGCAGTGACCAGACGTCAAATCCATCCCCCGGAAATAGATCCAGCTCTAATCCTGTTCCCCCAGAAACAGCCAACACATTAAACGGAGCCCCCAAGATACAGACAGACAGGCACAGATATTATCCAGGGGATCAGACCGGTCTGGAGCACCCCCAAATCTCTAATCCAAGATCCGCTGTATCAGTCATTGGGCAGATGAAGCGGCCAGTCTCTCCCTAAGGGGTATGGGGTTTTTATAGCGCATATTGAATGCCTCTTATTGTATCTGCACATTCACTCTGAAACCACGTCAGTCCTGCAAATAGGAGTCTTCCTTTTTTTTCTTCCTATAGTTCGGTGGAATTCGTCGATGCTAGCTCGGCGGTTTTCACTGATGTCCGATAACTGCTTCAGCGACTCCAATTTCTGCAAAATAGGGTAACCATTCGCTAAGTTGTGAGTTCTCTATATTTTAGGCTGAATGGATTTGCGGAAATGCAGTGGATTGCGGCGAAACACAAAGCACTGAAATTATATGCAATTTCGGTGCTTTGTGAACAGTCCCTTTGTAAGGACAGAGGCTTTGACCCCTGTATGGTGTTGGGTGTATGGAACCCAATGGCAAGCCGAAGGAGGAGACCAGAAGGAATATGATTGATTAAGCTTTACTGAAGACAACAAAATATAAGTCCAGAATAAAGTAATGTAATGTTTCTTTTGACAGAAATAAAAGTCCAGAACGGAGAGTTGTAAGGATAATTAAATACGGTTGCAATCTTGGAAATAGTCCAGGGGTAGAGGTATGCCGGGAGGTGGAACTGGCACTGCGATGGCAAACTTGAATATGGGAGCGGAATGGAGCTGTACCGTGATGGTAGGAACCGAAGCGGAGCTGTATCGTGGCAACAGAAGCAGAGCTGTATCGTGGCCGCAGGAATAGAAGCGGAGCTGTATCGTGGCAACAGGAACCGGAGCGGAGCTGTACCGTGGCAGCGGGAACCAGAGCGGAGTTGTACCGTGGCAGCGGGAACCGGAGCGGAGTTGTACCGTGGCAACAGGAACCGGAGCGGAGCTGTACCGTGGCAGCGGGAACCAGAGCGGAGTTGTACCGTGGCAGCGGGAACCGGAGCGGAGTTGTACCGTGGCAACAGGAACCGGAGCGGAGCTGTACCGTGGCAACAGGAACAGGAGCGGAGCGGTATCGTGGCAACAGAAGCGGAGCTGTACTGTGGCAACAGGAACCGGAGTGGAGCTGTACCGTGGTAGCGGGAACCGGAGCGGAGTTGTACCGTGGCAACAGGAACCGGAGCGGAGCTGTACCGTGGCAGCGGGAACCAGAGCGGAGTTGTACCGTGGCAGCGGGAACCGGAGCGGAGTTGTACCGTGGCAACAGGAACCGGAGCGGAGCTGTACCGTGGCAGCGGGAACCGGGGTGGAGCTGTACCGTGGCAACAGGAACAGGAGTGGAGCTGGTACCGTGATGGCCGGAACAGAAGTGGAGCTGGTACCGTGGCAACAGGAATCGAGGCGAAGCTGTATCGGCAGCAGGAACGGAAGTCAGAATCCTTTTAGAGGCACACGAAGGGGAACCACTGGGTAACGTGGTGTAACCACAGTATAACCTGGTTAGTGAACTGGAGAAGGCGGCAGGTTTAAATAGGGTTCAGGGAATCATACGAACACCGTTCACCTGGGACTCGCAGGTGTAATAGGGATACCTGAGTGCTAGGTAGATTAATTGGTGGTATACGAGGATCTCCAGTGCAGGTGTGGTGCAGTACCTTAACTTGACCAGCAGAGGGCTAGGTCTTCATGCTCTGGGATGGACGATCACGCATGCGCGCTTGCCTCCTGTTCAGTTGGATCCCGGAGACGGCGTGGGACACATCCTGGCCCTCCTCCCTCGAGCTGAAGATCGGAATCAGGGAGCGATGCGCCACGAGGGACCTCAGGTGAGTCTGCCAGGCGTCACAATATGGCGGCCGCGGTCCAACAGCGGCGTGGGGCATTACACCCTTAAAGTCTGCATTCTCACCCAGGACCAGATCAGAGTCTGTGCTTTTTGTCATCATGTTGAACCCTGGAGATTCCTGCCAGCCTTTCCTTGACATTGGATTGTTAGGGACCTGAATACGGGGCACAGCGCAGAGGAAGACTCCAATACAAGCAGCACTTGGAGAGGCTCAGAATCCTGAGCTGTCAGGGTGAAGGTCCTCTGTCCAGGGCCGGTGCTTCCGCTAGGCAACCACCTAGGGCGCACTGCCACCTAGGGGCGCAGCCGGCCCCAACCTGGGTTCCATTATTGTACCCCTTCCTCATCGTTTGCTTGTTTAGCCGCCAGTGGCGGCTCGCAATGCAGACACCTGCTAGCGGTGCAGAAGGTGGGCGTCTTAGAAACATAGAAAAATGTCGGCAGAGAAGAACCTTTCGGCCCATCTAGTCTGCCTAATTACATGGATACTTTACCTGGATTTATCTTTTGTTTAGGATAGCCTTATGCCTATCCCATGCTTGCTTAAATTCAATTACTGTTTTGGCCTCTACCACTTCTACTGGAAGACTGTTCCATGTATCCACCACCCTCTCAGTAAAATAATGCTTCCTGATGTTACTTTTAAAACTTTGCCCCTCTAATCTAAGACTATGTCCTCTTGTTTTGCTATTTTGTTTTCTTTTAAATATACTCCCTTCCTCTACCTTGTGGATTCCCTTTACGTATTTAAATGTTTCTATCATATCTCCTCTGTCTCGTCTTTTTTCCAAGCTGTACATGTTAAGATCATTAAGCCTTTCCTGGTAACTTTTCTCCTTCAAGCCGTACACCATTTTAGTAGCCCTTCTCTGAACTCTCTCTAAGGTGTCTATATCCTTCTGGAGATACGGTCTCCAGTACTGCACACAGTACTCCAAGTGAGGTCTCACCAGTGCTCTGTACAGTGGCATGAGCACTTCCCTTTACCTACTGCTAATACCTCTCCCTACACAACCAAGCATTCTGCCAGCATTTCCTGCTGCTCTGTTACATTGACTACTTACCCTTAGATCCTCTGAAATAATAACCCCTAAATCCCAACCCTCAGATGTTGAGGTAAGGACTGTATCAAATATTCTATATTCAGCCCTTGGGTTTTATGTCCCAGGTGCATTATCTTGCACTTATCCACATTAAAACTCAATTGCCACAGCTCCGGACATTTTTTTAGTTTACCTAAATCATTTGGCTGATCCCTCCAGGAACGTCAACCCTGTTGCAAATCTTTGTGTCATCAGCAAAAAGACATACTTTTCCATTAATACCTTCTGCAATATCACTAATAAAAATATTAAAGAGAATGGGTCCAAGTACTGACCCCTGAGGTACCCCACTGGTAACAAGACCTTGCGCCGAATAAACTCCATTTACCACAACCCTCTGTTGTCTGTCACTCAGCCACTGCTTAATCCATTCAACAATATTGGAATCCAAGCTCAAAGATTGCAATTTATTGATAAGCCTTCTATGCTGAACAGTATCAAAAGCCTTACTGAAATCTAAATAAGCAATGTCTACTGCACCACCTGTGTCTATTATTTTTGTTACCCAATCAAAAAAATCAATAAGATTAGTTTGGCATGATCTCCCTGAGGTAAACCGATGTTGTTTCTGATCCTGTAATCTATGTGTGGGTTTAGATGTTCAACAATCCTTTCCTTTAACATGGTTTCCATTAATTTCCCCACTACTGACGTAAGACTAACTGGCCTATAGTTCCCCGATTCCTCCCTACTACCCTTCTTGTAAATGGGCACATTTGCTAATTTCCAGTCTTCTGGGACGACTCCCGTTAACGGTTTTGCTATTACATCACTGAGCTCTTTTAATAATTTAGGGTGGATCCCATCAGGCCCCATTGACTTGTCTTTACTTTAGACAGCTGCTGTAGAACCTCCACCTCTGTAAACTCATATGTAAATGTCTCTTTAGTGTTCTCTCCTAACTGAGGTCCCTTTCCTTCCTTTTCTTCTGCAAAGACTGAACAAAAATATTCCTTGAGGCAGTCAGTGAGACTATGCGTCTTATGGTGCCGCGCAGGTGCCACCGCCGACATGTGGGCACCACAAGAGGCAGATGAAAGAAAGAAAGAGGCACAGAAGAGGCAAAGAAGAAAGACAGAAAAGAAAAGGGCGAAAGAAAGGGGGCACAGACCTATCCCGGGCCCAACTAGCAGAGGGGTAAGGTGGGCACCGAACGACCGTATGTGTCATCGTCATCCCCCGCAGTGTATGTTTCAACAATTGACAATTTTTTCAGGGGAGGAGGGGGCAAGTAGCTGGGCTTGCCTAGGGCACAAAATGGGCTAGCACTGGCCCTGCCTCTGTCAGCTTTGTCTTTGTGCTGGCATCCAAGAAGAAGATGTCCCCTTCACAAACACAGTCTGCACCTGCCCCAACAATGTCTACCTGCCCCAGCAACATCTATCTGCCGCAGTACCTTCCCTCCTAGAAAAAAATGAATTACTGGTAAGATGAAGAGAGAGGTGCTTCTATGAGCACTGTGTATATGTGTATATGTCTATTGGCTTCTGTATGTGTATATTGGTCTGTGTATATGTGTAATGGTCTGTTTATGTATTTGCTAAGCTCAATTTCCCTTCCATTCAATATACGATATGTTTGAGTTTCAAACTGCCCTTCCGACTGGCTGCCTGGCTGGGGTTGACTAGATGAAGGGGCGGCCATGATGCTACAATGTTCCTATTGGCTGGTTTCAAACTGCCCTTGCGATTGGCTGCCCGGCTAGGGTTGACTAGATGAAGGGCTGGCCATGATGCTACAATGTTCCTATTGGCTGGTTTCAAACTGCCCTTCTGATTGGCTGCACGGCTGGGTTTGCCTGGGATTTAAGACCGGACACAAACAGGGTTATTCAGAGAGAGGTGAAAACCAGGAGAATAGTTACATAGTTACATAGTTATATAGGCTGAAAAAAGACATGCGTCCATCGGGTTCAGCCTCTCCCACATAACCTACTGCTTTTGATCCAAAAGAAGGCAAAAAACCCAGTCTGAAGCGCTCGCCAATATGCAACATACTGGGAAAAAATTCCTTCTTGACCCCAGAATGGCAGTCAGATTTCTCCTTGGATCAAGAAGCTTTTACCCACATATTAAATATTATAACCCTTAATATTCTGTGTCTGCAGGAAGTCATCCAGTCGTTTTTTAAAAGTCTGTACAGACTCTGACCCAACCACCTCAAGAGGCAGAGAATTCCACAGCTTTATTGTTCTCACCGTAAAATAACCCTTCCTATGCTTTAAGCTAAATTTTCTTTCTTCCAGTCTAAATGGATGACCCCTTGTCCTATGTATAGTCCTGTTAATGAATAGGTTATCAGACAATGGTTGATAATGGCCCCGTATATATTTATATAAGGTTATCAGATCCCCTCTAAGGCGCCTTTTCTCTAAACTAAACAGGTTTAAGCTTGTTAGTCTTTCCTCATAACTTAACCCTTCCATCCTCCTTATTAATTTAGTTGCCCGTCTCTGCACTTTTTCTAGCGATATAATATCTTTTTTTAAAACAGGTGCCCAAAATTGCACGGCATATTCAAGGTGCGGCCTGACCATTGATTTATACAGAGGCAAAATTATGTTTTTATCCCGTGAGTGAACTCCCCTTTTAATGCATGCCAGTACTTTGCTGGCCTTGGCGGCTGCTGTTTGACATTGCACTTTGTTACTTAGTTTGAAGTCTATGATTATTCCCAAATCCTTCTCCTGCTTGGATTTCCCTAACTCCGTACCATTTAGGGTATAAATTGCTTGTGTGTTCTTCACTCCAAAGTGCATAATTTTGCATTTATCTAGATTAAATTTCATCTGCCATTTAAGTGCCCAGTCCCCCAATCTATCTAAATCCCTCTGCAGCGAAGTAACATCCTGCTCACATTGTATTACTTTTCCTAGCTTTGTGTCATCTGCAAACACTGATACATGACTTTCAATGCCTATCTCAAGGTCATTTATAAATAAATTGAATAGTATTGGTCCTATAACAGACCCCTGAGGGACACCACTTACCACTGGTGTCCATCTTGAAAATGTACCATTTATGACCACTCTCTGAACCCTATCTTTTAGCCAGTTTTCTATCCAAGAACAAGTATTTTCATCTAGACCATTTTTTCTTAATTTAAATAGTAACCTTTTGTGTGGAACTGTGTCGAAAGCTTTGGCAAAATCTAAGTAAATCACATCCACTGCGACCCCCTGATCTATACTTCTACTTACTTCCTCATAGAACGTAATTAGGTTAGTCTGACATGATCTGTGTTTCATGAAACCATGCTGATTTTTGCCAATTACATTATACCTCCCAATAAATTCCTGAATACTATCCCTTAGTAACCCCTCAAATACTTTCCCAGCCACAGATGTTAAGCTCACAGGTCTATAATTCCCAGGCACAAATTTTAAACCTTTCTTAAATATAGGGACCACGTCAGCTTTTCTCCAATCCTCTGGTACTATTCCTGAAAGAAAAGAATCTTGAAAGATTAAGAACAGAGGTTTACATATTTCAACACATAGCTCTCTTAGTACTCGCGGGTGAATTCCATCTGGCCCTGGGGCTTTATTAACATTCACATTGTTTAATTTGTGTAAAACCTTGTCCTGAGTCAACCAGTCACTTTGTATTAGTAAGTTTTTATTAATGAATTTCATGTCTCCTGTTATAGGTTTCTCTTTGATAAATACTGAAGAAAAATAATCATTTAAAATTTCTGCCTTATCCTGATCTTCAGTTAACAATAGCCCTGACTCAGATTTTAGTGAACCTACATTTTCACTCTTGGGTTTTTTAGAATTTATGTACCTAAAGAATCTTTTAGGGTTGGTCTTGCTCTCTTTGGCTATTTCTTTTTCATTTTCTAGTTTAGCCCATCTAATCGCATTTTTACATGCTTTATTGGCTGCCCTATATGCTTTATAGGATGCCTCAGATTTATCAGATTTAAAAGCTTTAAATGCCTTCTTTTTGTTTTTCATTTCCTTAGTTACCTTCCTACTAAGCCACATTGGTTTCAGTCTGTTTCTTTTATATTTATTAACCAGTGAATATATTGTGACGTGTACTTTTCTAGTGTTAGTTTAAAGATATTCCACTTATCCTCAGTGTTTTTCCCGTGAAAGAGTTTCTGCCAGTCAATGACATTGAGAGCTTCCTTTATTTTAATAAAGTTGGCCTTTTTAAAATTATATATTTTAGCATGCCCCTTATGAATGTGTTTTTTTGAGTTTATTTCAAAAGTCACCATGTTATGGTCGCTGTTTCCCAACTGTTCCTTTACATTAATATTTGAGAAAAGATCCACATTATTTGTTATAACCAGGTCCAGACAGTTATCCTCTCTAGTTGGTGTTTCTACCAGTTGTGACATGAAGGTATCATTTAAAATGTTCAGGAACCGGATTCCCTTTGCTGAATTACTAGTCCCACTATCCCAATTAATGTCCGGGTAATTAAAATCTCCAATAATTAAAGTGCTACCATGATGTGCAGCCTTCCTAATTTGCTCTAACAGTTGTTCTTCCTCATCATTATCTATATTAGGTGGTTTATAGCATATGCCAACCAATAATTGACTTCCCTGTTTATTCCCCAACGAAATATTTACCCATAAGGTTTCCACATTTCCCTCATCGCTTTCCAGTTGTGTAATATTAGGCTTTAAATCCTGATTTACATATAAACACACTCCACCCCCTTTCTTATGTTTCCTATCCTTTCTAAACAATGTATAACCGTTTAAGTTTACAGCCCAGTCATGAGTTTCGTCCCACCACGTTTCTGTTATTCCTATAATGTCGTATTGCTTAGTGTATGCTATTACCTCTAGTTCCCCCATCTTGTTATTGAGGCTCCTTGCATTAGCAAGCATACATTTAATGTTGTCTCTACCCACACATGCTGAATGCGACTTTACATTACATGCCTCCACTGTTCTGACATTACCCATCCCCCGGCTCCACCCCCCTTAGTCTGAACTGAAACCCTTCCGCTATCTGCTCTGTCTCCATTTTGTAAGATACTGTATCCCTCTCCCCCTTCCACTAGTTTAAAGTCTCCTCCAACCTTTTAACCATCCTCTCCCCTAGCACAGCAGACCCTCTTCCATTCAGGTGCAATCTATCACAACTATACAGATTGTACCCCAGTGCAAAATGAGCCCAGTGCTCTAAAAACCCAAAGCCCTCCTTCCTGCACCAAGCTTTAAGCCACGCATTGACCTCCCTAATCTCCCGCTGCCTTTCCACTGTAGCACGTGGCACAGGTAGGATCTCAGAAAATACTACCTTGGAGGACCTCTTCTTCAGTTTACTTCCTAATTCCCTGAAATCATTCTTCAGGTCCTTCCATCTTCCGCTTACTTTGTCATTGGTACCAATATGGACCATGACAGCTGGGTCATCTCCAGCCCCTCCCAATAATCTATCAACTCTGTCAACCACATGCCTAACACGGGCACCCGGCAGACAGCAAACTGTCCGGTTAAGGCGATCAGCGCGACAGATTACCCTGTCTACTCTCTTAATAATAGAGTCCCCTACCACCACAACCTGTCTAGGCTTACTTGCCCTCTTTATCCCTCCCTTACTTGGTGGGCTGATCCCCCGGCTGTTAGAGGGAGCAGCCTCCAGTACTGCTACACCTGAGCTGCTGCACCCAACATCTTCGCTCAAGGGGGCAAATCTGTTGGTGTGCGCAAGATCAGGACTAGCCAACCTTTTCCTCTTCCCTCCCCCCCTGCTACCACGTGTCACTGACACCCAGCTACCAACCTGTTCCCCGGTTAACTCCACTCCTCCCACACCCTAGATTCCTCAACTATACTTTGCTCCGTGAGAAGCAGGCTCCTTTCAAGATTGTCAATCTGCCTCAGTGTTACGATTTGCCCTTCCAGATCTCCAATATGAGCTTCCAGAAGAGCTACACGTTCACACTTGCTACAGAGATATGGACCCTGGAAGGATTCCTCCAGACATGCATACATCCAGCAGGATGTGCACTGGGTCAAACCTTCAAGCTTGCTAACACTCATACCCAAAACAAGATAACAAATATATAAACAACAATTGATACCTGTTATTTAAACTCCTGTTTTTAACTCCACTTGAAAATAGCCCACTTAAAAGTAGACCACCTCAAGCCCCTGTGAGCAAGCTCAGCGAGCTGCCATTGAGATTATGTAGCCATACAAATGAAATCACCTGACAGGCTACACGCCCCCAATTAACAAGTCCCCAGCCACCCAGGGAAAAAAAAAACAACCAAAAAGCACAACAGAAAAAAAAACCAAAAAAAAAACCCAGCAGAAAACAAAACCAAAAAGAGAAATTAAATTGACAAATAAACCAGAGGTTTCTCTCCCTCTAAAGATACAAACCAGACCAGTACAGGTAGAATTCCTGTTTTTAACTCCACTTGAAAATAGCCCACTTAAAAGTAGACCACCTCAAGCCCCTGTGAGCAAGCTCAGCGAGCTGCCACTGAGATTATGTAGCCATACAAGTGAAATCACCTGACAGGCTACACGCCCCCAATTAACAAGTCACCAGCCACCCAGGGAAAAAAAAAACAACCAAAAAGCACAACAGAAAAAAAAAAAAAAACAGCAGAAAACAAAACCAAAAAGAGAAATTAAATTGACAAATAAACCAGAGGTTTCTCTCCCTCTGAAGATACAAACCAGACCAGTACAGGTAGAATTCCTGTTTTTAACTCCACTTGAAAATAGCCCACTTAAAAGTAGACCACCTCAAGCCCCTGACTGGAATGACTGGAGAAGTGAAAATTCTAGGTCAAAATAGCCAAATCAGGAAAATTCTCCCATTTGGTACTGATTGTTCTCTTCTCCTGCCATTCTCTTGGTTTTCACCTCTCTCTGAATAACCCCAAAAGTATCACTTCACCTTTGATAAAGCTGCACTTTGTTGCAGGAAAACGCACATCAGGCGGTTTCTTGATTGATTGCTTTCAACGGTTCACTATCATATGGGTTTTAATTTGCAGTATATTGGGTGTAAGGTGTTTATGGTCTACCTATAAACTGGCCATCAACATTGCCACTTTTGGCTCTCTTACCTTGTTCTCTATCCACCTAAATGTGTCATTGATGGTAGGGAGATTGCACAAATCAAAATCAATTTAGGGTTAGCGTGTTTGAAGTGTATTATCCTCACCAACTCATGCTTTATCCCTACATGCCTCGATCTCTTCCACACACATTCATATGTAACAGCATTGTGGATTTTGTGTGCACAATGTGTTGTATTATCTACATGTGCGCTTGAACCATTTTTGGATCAAGCTATTATTGTGATTATATGTAATACCAGTCATATCTTTTGTCCCTAAGGGATATTCATACCAGGCCCTAGCTATCTGGCTAGCTTCAGCTCACTTGAGAGTTTAACCCAATATTGGATACCATTGTGTCTTTTTACGTATTCTATGTTCATTAATAAAGTTTTTGTTGTACATAGCACTCTACTTGTTTAGGTACGGCAGTTTTCTCACACTTTTCTCTTGTGGACTTGAATAGTGGGTTTCATCCCAGATTTAGATTGCTCCCCATGACTTCCTGTCTCAGACAGGTTCGCCATATTTCTATTTTCCTTGCATAAAATAAACAAAATAAGGGCATTTCCTTTTTTTATGTGGTATTGGCTCTTTAACCTCTTCAGTATTGAGCCATTTCACCCCTGTGTGCAGAGCGCAATTGTACCGTTTTGTGCTCATCATGTTTAAAAGCGATTTGAAGTCATGTTTTATTGTAGGACCCAGACAAATTATATATCCTTATTTTCAGCAGATTTATAAAATCTATATATATTATATGTATATGTCATGTCCTGCCAGAATGCTTTACCAAAAAATGTAATAAAATATTATTACAATCATCTACAGCCTGTAAAATAATTATTTTTCACATTTTATCATATGGGGTACACTTGTTAAAAAAATAGAAATGGGAACCTGTTACTGACTTTTGTGAAGACCGGAATTTTTTTTGTTACTGCAGCATCATTGTTCACATTAGAATTGAAAAGTGAACAAACGTGCTGCATTAATAAAGTGAGTACGATGACGTCAGTACCCTGGGAGTCAGACCAGCTCGGGACTTAGTCCTGAGAGGCTGGGGGGTCTGCCCTGCCCCTCTGGAGACCCATGACGTGTGGGGACATCCTCCGCATGCAAGGTGTGGAGCTGAGGACGTCCCCCACACGTTATCTGCCGGGAAAGGGTTAGAAACTATCAAGATATAATACACAAAGTTCTTATAGTACAAAATTTCTAAAGATAAGCACCAAAATGGGTTTTATCAAGTATGAATAATTTTGCGTTTCAAGAAATGAGGTACGAGTGAAAATTTTCTCATAAGAGCATAATCTTCAAAATGCACGGAATATGTCTGTTAATTTGCTGCATGACGTGATGCCTGAAAGAAACATTTCCCACATCCTGCGCACCAAAATGTTTTTTCTCCTGTGTGAATCATATTATGTTTTGCCAGACATGAGGCCTAGCTAACACATTTCCCATATACAGTGCAGCTAAATGTTTTTCTTTCCTGTATGAGTCATTTTATGCACTGCAAGTTTTGAAGGCCGGGTAAAACATTTCCCACATTCGGTGCATTTATATTTGTATTCTCCCGTGTGAGCCACTATATGTTCTGCAAGGGATGAAGCCACAGTAAAACATTTCCCACATTCAGGGCATTTAAATGTTTTTTCTCCTGTGTGAATCCTTTTATGTCCTGTAAGATGTGTGGCCCGTTGGAAACATTTCCCACATTCATTGCATTTAAATGGTTTTTCTCCTGTGTGAATCATTGTATGTCTTGCAAGATTTGAGGCCTGATTGAAATTTTTCCCACATTCAGTGCATTTATATGGTTTTTCTCCTGTGTGAATCCTTTTATGTATTGCAAGATCTGAGGACCAGTGAAAGCATTTACCACATTCTGTACAATTAAATGGCTTTACTCCTGTGTGAATAATTTTATGTTTTGCAAGGGATGAAGCCAAAGTAAAACATCTCTCACACTCAGTGCATTTAAATGGTTCTTCTATTGTGTGAGTTATCTTATGTGCTGCAAGAATTGTGGCCCGACTGAAACATTTCCAACATTCATTGCATTTAAATGTCTTTTTCCTTGTGTGAATCCTCTGATGCTTTTTAAGAGAAATTTGGTTTGTAAACAATTTCTCACATTCAGAACATGAGAATGGCTGCTCTTCGGTGTGAAGATGTTGGTGGATGCGGACGGACGTAGATTTCTCCCCACAAAAAGTAGGTGAAAATGTTTCTTCGTCTCTGCAATTTATTTCATGTATCACAAGGTCAGATGTAGAATATGCGGCTTTCCCCATGTCAGAAGAAGCTGAATTTCCTTTGGAAACTGAACTATGAGTAATGAGATCTGTAGAATACGTGCTTAGACCTGGTTTTATGGATACTATTAAAGACTCGCTATGGCGTATTTCCGTTAGATTTGTATTGCTTTTTAAATATACGCCAATAGTATGAGGTATATATGCTGCTTGTGTATGTTCTGGAGGTCTATATACGTCAGTGTTTGTATGATTTGCTCCTTCATATATGGGAGATTCCTTCTTTATATCCGTAGATGGATATTCAGTCTGTGTATCTTCTGGGAGGAAATAAATGTCAGGATCTGCGATATCTCCTCTTTTATGGGAGTCTGACCCTTTGTAAGAGGTATAGGTTGCCAATATATTTTCTGTGGTTTTATTTATGACACCGTCTGTGAGATTTTCTTCTTCCCAAGAGGCCGGTTCCTGCTTAATATCACTAGGTGAATATTCTGTACATATTATGGTTGAATAATTGGTTTTATTTGGGACTTGTTCTTCTCCAGAAGTCAGGGATTCTTGGTCAGTATTCGTTGCAGATTCAGCTCGTCCTTTTGTTTGCTTGTTAAGATGCTGCTCCACATTATTGGTTATAGATTTATTTCCAGAATCAGATAAAGAAACCGGAGTGTGCGATTCACCAGATACAGATTTATCTATTGAAAGGGAAAACCACATTAACACGTGAGAAGTTCATTCAGGAACGAGTCTATCAGAAGCACAGCAAACATTTCAGTTTGTTGTTTGGACACATTTCTCTAGTGTTTGACACAAAGATTATGAGCATTAAACCCTCTCTTACCAAGTGCCATAACTGGCCGGTGATTTTCCCTCGTGATGTCCTTGTAGAGATCCTTGTGTCGCTCCACATACTCCCACTCCTCCATGGAGAGATAGACAGAGACATCCTCACATCGTATAGGAACCTGACACACACAATGACACAGTCACCATCCTGACACATCCCTTGGTGTTACCGTATAATGTCCCATTCCCAGCAGCCTCACCTCTCCAGTCAGCAGCTGGATGATCTTCTTGGTCAGTTCCAGGATCTTCTCGTTGTTTTGATCATGGATTCCTGAATGAGGTGGAGGCTCCGTATTGAAGCTTTTGGTCCTGCAGTATCCTCCTTCTGATATTTGGCAGGTATTGGTGTCAGTTACTATCTCCTGTATCTTCACCACCATGTCATCCTAAACATTGAATGTGACAACAATATAGAGAGAGTATACAAACAGCAAAAACACTCAAAGCCCAAACCATTCAATGTAATACAACGTGAACATTTAACCTCCAAATGGAACTCACTATAGTGGTTACAAAGGTGTGATATACAGTATGTGCTCATCAAATAATAAAATAATTATATGCAGGATAAATCCTGTACACAGCTTACTCGAGTATGCATCAGAAAAAATAAATAAAGATATCATAGTGTAAGCAAGGGGTGGGCAGACTTTGTTATGGCAAGGGCTACCTCGAATATATTCCACGTGCCGAGGTCACCTAATGACTGAAAACTATAAAAAAAAACACCAGTCTTGATGATAATAAGTACAATAATGTGAAAACATGAAAGTTCTAGACTATGTCACGCTCAGTCGATGGGCAGGGAGAGTGAGTGGGGAGGGATGGTGGAGCGGAGCAGTGAGTCCTCGCGGTCACGCGGAAATTCGGTCGTGGTCCACTGGTGTACTGCGATCGTCTTTCCCACCCCTGGTGTGAACCCTATAAAGTGTTAATGTGGAGTCGCACTCACAGGGTCCAGAGCCTAAAAACAGTGGTTGTAACTTACAGGGGTGTCGCCTTCCCTTTAGCTCCAGTAGAACTTGCAGCACCTACTAAAATATAAGGACATATTGTTTTGGGTCTGAGGATCGGTGAAAAGCATTTTCTACCCTGTATTTTATTGTCTGTTAATGTTAGTAAAGTTTAATAATTAACCTCTTCCTGGCTGTCTGGAGTTCTGTCCATTTTTGAGATCCCTGGATGCACGTCTCAGCAATACAGGAGCATACAGGTCATACTCTACCTTCAAATGGGGTCATCTGTGAACCACTAAGAGCTAAACACCTAGTGGCTCCATCTACAGTCAGAAGAAGCATTATCCTTAAACATATTTATTTGGCTATTATTATCAGTATTACACTATGGGAAGACCTCCCTGTCCTGATTATGTTTTATGGAGGTGCTACAAGTTCTACTGGAGCTAAAGGAGGGTCACCCAGGGACAAGCAAGGCAGGCAGAGTCATACAGGGTTATTCAAAGAGATCCGAACGGCTGCCGAAAGGGAACCGAACGCTGAAAATCAGCATTCGTTTACCTTTCTTGGCCATTCAGTTATCCAGAGAGCAGGCAATT
This sequence comes from Leptobrachium leishanense, assembly GCA_009667805.1. Taxonomy (NCBI): domain Eukaryota; kingdom Metazoa; phylum Chordata; class Amphibia; order Anura; family Megophryidae; genus Leptobrachium; species Leptobrachium leishanense. The sequence goes on along the minus strand of CM019068.1, from coordinate 150,401,888 downwards.
TGCCGAATCCTGGCAATTGCCTGCACATATGGTGCCTGTTCGGTGCCTGTTCGAGGGCAGTGAAATCCCCATAGAGAAGCAATGCTTCGGCTATTCAGAGAACACAATCCAGCAGTGAAAGGTTCCCGAAATGCCCTGCCATTCGGTGGTTTAATTCGGCAAGTTTATTCATGCGAATCCCATAGGCTTCAATGTTAAAAATATTCCCGTTTTAATTCAATATCTAATAAACCGTTCATTATAATATTCGGCAGTAAAAAGTCTCTTTATTTTTAGATTTTTGTAGGATCTTTTAAGCATTTTTCCGGATTTTTTTTTTAAAATCCGATTTTTTTTCTCTTTTTAACTTTACTTATTTTTTTCTGTAACAGCCCTTTTTATTATCATTCCCTGGACCTCATATGTAAATTTCAGACATTTTCGCTCAGTAGTTTCTTTGCAAACAGCGTTTTTTTCAAACATTCAAGCAAACTTTTTCTAATTTATTCACTCCATTCGTCTGCGGTGTCAGCTTTTTCCGGCGGCTGCGCTGCGTGTGATCGGCTCGTGCTCGGGTTTTAGCCGGCGAGTGAATACAGATGTTTTTGTGGGTTTCGACGTGCATTCGCCGGGTTTTTGCGGTGAGTTTTCAGCGGCTTTTCCCTACACTTAGACAGCCCTGTGGTGCTTGCTGAATACACCGCAGGGTCGCCGGAAAGGTATTGCCGAATCGCACCGAATTGAAGAGAACGAAAAGTCACCGAACGTGTGGTGACTTTTCGATTCTCTTTGAATAACCCTGATAGTGGCTGTAAACATGGCCCACTCAAGACAACTCCAGGGTTGGTTAATACCATTAATAATAAGTGACATAGAATCTCTTACCTCTCCCGTCAACAGAAAGATGATCTCCAGAGTTAGATCCAGGATCCTCTGGGTCAGCAGATCCCTGGCTTTGTCTTTATTCATTATCAAAGTTTACCCGGACGCCCAGTTCTTGTGGGATGATTAGAGTAAACCCAATATTCTTGAAACTGAAGATAAATAATACGGATGTTTGAGGAAGTCAGGGGTTGTCTGGAGCATAAATTTTAATGCCCAGCAGAGGTTTTGACAATTCTGCCGTGCGTCGGATCAGTAGGGGTGATCGATCCCTTGCCGCCAGCACATGTAAGTGTCAGTCAGAGGTGGGGCATTGTACCTGGTTTGTGTGGTTTTTTTGAAGTTGTGTCATTAACTACTTCTTCCTCTTCAGGCACAATCATTAGATGCACATCATGTGGTTTTATGGGCCTATGATCTGTCCTCTGTTTACCCTTCTGGACCATACTATTTCACTATTCAGCATTTACGACACCCATCCTAACCCCCACCCTTCTGCTCTGCTCTTTAGTGTTCAATTCCAGGCCTGAAGAACAGAGGTATACTCTCTAAAGCTTGTCTTTTTATATGAAATGTTAGTCCAATTAAAAAGTATCCCTACGTATTGCTACACCCTGTTGATATTAATTATTATTATTATTATTATTATATTACTGTGTACTGAACCTGGCTCTTGTTTACCAACCTTACCTCTGCGTTAATCCTCCCTTTTTCTTCTGGAATAGATCCGGCCACCTCAAGGACCAGCCTATCAGATTAGGGTTTCATTTTGGCATTCCTCGGTGTTGTCCGTGAGATGGAGTACTCCTCAAATGAAGCCCAGAGCAGAATCGACACACTCCTTCCACCTAATTAAATGGACACTCTATGTACCCTTACTCCATTATCATATTAAAAGTGGTCAGGCTGCATAGAGTGCCCCCCTCCCTCAGCCCTGTTTGGCCGATACAGCTGTGTGAAGTAAAGGGCTTCTTGTGCCTACATAGTCAGGACACTACAGCCCATGATGCGTTCAGGGGCCCATCGACAGGAAGGCCCGCCACTGGCTGTATCCTTCTCTGTTCACGGTTCTCTAGTATTGGACTCGGAGTCTGATTCCGGAGCCCCTATAGGGTCCATGGCACATTCTAGGGCCTGGTTAGCTACATCCTATTAGGGCAGCTGCTGGCCCCATCCCGGTGGTTGTCCGAGCACAATGCGGTCTGTGCTTTCGACGAGTATAGACCGTATTGGAACGCAACTGCAGTACTCCGGCACTCAGTCAGTGACTGAGAGTCAAAGCTTTGTTGCTCTGCTGACACGTCATCAGAGCATCGCTGGTCTCACTCGCTAAGCACCGGAGAACCTGAATCGAGGTCTGTGCTGTGTTATACTGGGCAGGGGAACACCAGCCCAGCTGAAAAGGGTTGTATGCTGCATTACTGAACCACCCACTGCCACTGGACCACCAGGGATTCAACCCCCTCCCTGCAAATAAACTAAGCATGAGAGGGGGCATCATTTCAGAGATATATATAACGTACGTCATTTTGTACTTGGGGTGCATGGACCTGGAGATGTATTTGGAAGGTGCAGCCCTGATCTATATTATTTCCTTGCCCTCGTCTGCAGAGTGTTTGTGTAATCTGTGTTATGTAAGAATAATGTTATTGTGCATCTGTGGATATCTGCTGATTGGTTTGCTCTCAGGAATGTGAATATTTGTTTATGTTTGAGTAGTTTGTTAACCTCCCTGGCGGTATTCCCGAGTGTGACTCAGGGTTAAATTTCACTACCGTGAACGGTAACCCCGAGCCACACTCGGGTTGGATGCATACTCACCTCCTCCTGGCTTCCTCGCTGTCCCCGCAGTGTGATCGCGGCGAACTGTATCCTGGTAACGCTCCCTGCGAGTCACACGATGCAGGGGGCGGGACCAGCAGCAAATTTAGGAAAAAATATAATTTTACACTGTATAATCCAGAGTGCAATGTTTATGAACGGCCACTAGGTGGCAGTACAGGATAAGAAATAGACCATACATCCTCTCACCCTTGTTTGCAGACAGATTTCAGTGTTTTTTGTTGTATTTTATTGAATATCATTTATTTGCATTATTTTGGATAATTATTTTTGGGATAATAAATTATGTCATGTTTCAAACTTTATCAGACTCCGTGTATTTACTATATTTTTTAAAAAATTTATTTATTTATAAAGGATTTTACCAGTAAGGATTCTTGATTTCACGGATTTCAGTGCGTGATTCCTAATTATTACAGGCTAACTATGTACAAAAACACAGTTCCTTTAAAAAAAAAAATTGAGACGCTTTTAGACACGAAATTTTGAAAAAAATTAGACCGCCAGGGAGGTTAATCTGCCTTGTCAGGCAATCACTGCCCCATTAGCTGCTCTTTTAAACTGTAATCTATTTGACAATCAGGATTGCCATTGTCCTGCCTCATCTAGGAATGTTACGCAATGTTTATTCCATTATTTGTTTTAGTCTAATGATGTCTCACACTCCGAGAAGCAAAAGGAACAATAACATGGGAATCCCTCACAAGATTTTCTAGGGGAGGTTTCGTGTATGTAAATGAGCCAAGTTTGCCCACATAAACATGTGCGTCTGTTCACAATAAAACAAGCTCCATTTTGACCTTGAAAACCTCCAGATAGATATACAGCCTTGTCTTATTGCTAGGGATGCTAGCAGGCACTCTACGTATCCCGGTCCTTAAGCTTCGTCTTAGGACTGGATGAAGGCAGGAGAGTGCCTGGGAAGAACACCAGGGGAGGGGGGGGGGACTGACAAGCAAAGCAAACAGCATTGACAGATGTGACCCTGTCGGGGTACTGAGATCTGCTAATATATATATATTTCTTTTTAAAATGCACAATAAAAAAAAATATATAACTCTTCAAGAAGGCGTGCACTCCTAGAGTCTTTTAACTATATTTACGCAGTGACAAGAGACAGCTTTCCATGCAATAAATAGCATACCTGAGCCTCCTCTCCCAGGACACCAGCTCTGTCTCTACTCCTGTGTGTGTCCTCTCCAGTCACATGGGGGTGTGAGCAGCTTCATGGAGCTCATAGCAAGGAGCCAGGGCCGGACATTACCTGCACAGTCTCAGCTTCCTCACACACACGATTTCCAGCAACACAGGGGGGGGGGCATGGACGCACTCTGATGACATCACAGCTCAGAGGCAGCAGGGGTCACGTGGTGCAGGAGCTGCTGCTGGGGGAGGGGAACGGCAGACACTGAGCTGTGAGGTGTCTGGATCCAGCACTGAGGGACAGGGAGGGAGACACAGCACGATCAAGCCATTCATTAACCCTTTATTCTGCATTATGTGGAGTCCTGGGGGAAAGGAAAGGCCTCAGGGTCAGTTTATGGAGCTTCTGTCCTCAGTGTTTAGAGCAGGAAATGGGGAGGGAGAGGGAATTAAACTCACACAGCAATGGGGATTTCATCTGACAGGATTCACAGCCCCTGCTGACTTATATGGAGAGAGCGGCAGCTACACAGCACTGACAGGGTTAATACACACAGCACTGAGAGTTAAAAACACAGTAAAGACAGGGTTAATGCAGCGCTAAAAGTACAAATACACAGCACCAACAAATATAGAATGCAGCAGTCACAGGGTTAATACACACAGCACTAATTACTAGATTTGTGTACAGGTAAAAAATGAATTTGCGTCTACATCAGATCTTTTCGTTACTTAGTTTAGTTTCCCAATTTTTGTTTCCTTGCACTTTATTCAGAAACACCTGGAGTGTTAAACTGCAGGGGATTCTCTCTCTTTAACCCCCTCATCTGCCCACCAGCAGGTAGGGGACTGAAAGTGTAAGGCTAATGTCAGACGAACGCAGTCTGAGCGCACTCTGCGTGCGTACACAACGGACCGACGTACTGATGGAAGATACTGTAGATACCACACGGTCTGTTTTTCTTGATGGACGTAGAAAATAAAAAGGGAACTATGGGAAATAAAAATATGAAAAATGCTAAAAATTTGAAAAGGATATGAAAAGCCATGGTGTGTGTCGAGGTGCTGGACGTCGCAAATGCGCTGCTTCTGACATCTCATCACACACCGACTGCTACGCGGACGTGGCGAATTCTGCGCGTCCGTGGTAGCGGTTTTACGTTCTTGCCTAACTTACGTCTGTTTGCCATGTGCGTTGTGCGTTCGCAGTTCGGTGCAGACGCACTTAGTGTGTGGGTCGCTATTGCTCATGATTCTATGCTACGACGGATGTTAAACTGTGCAGCAACACAGACGTGATCACTGCGTTCGTCTAACACGGACCTTAATGGGCCCAAATTGCTTATACAGTGGCAAGAAAAAGTATGTGAACCCTTTGGGATTACGTGGAGTTTTGCATGAATTGGTCATAAAATGTGCTCTGATCTTCATCTAAGTCATAACAATTTGAAAAACAGTCTGCTTAAAAAAATACAACACAAACATTATATGTTTTCATGGTTTTATTGACCAGAACATGTAAACATTCACAGTGCAGGGTTGAAAAAGTATGTGAACCTTTGGACTTAATAACTGGTTGACCCTCCTTTGGCAGCAATAACCTCAACCAAACGTTTCCTGTAGTTGCAGATCAGACCTGCACAACGATCTGGAGTAATTTTGGACCACTCCTCTTCACAAAACTGTTTCAGTGTAGCAATATTCTTGGGATGTCTGGTGTGAATCGCTCTCTTAGGCTGGGGTCAGACCAGCGCACTTTTAACGTGCGTTCTGGCACACTTAATCACGGCCGCAGTAGCAGCAAATGATGGGCAATGACGGCTAATATACGAAGTACGGCCGCACGAAAGTCCGGCCGTGCAACGCAAATGGAACTTGAACGCATTTTTTCGAATACGCAGAACCGCTAGTACTGACGTACAGAGTGCGCTGCGGCGGCATAGCGGCATGTGTGCGTGATGAGATGTCAGACACTGCTTATGTCCAGCCTACATAACGTCCAGACGCAAAAAAGTGTTTTATTGACGATCCGTAAAAAATCACGCACGAAAATGCACGTCGTCTGACCGTTTTTGCGCATTCCGTGAAAAAATACGTCAATGCGTTCGGACGCAATTTTTGATGTTCGCGGGGAAAAATGCTTTCGTTTGACCCTAGCCTTAAGGTCATGCCACAGCATTTCAATCGGGTTGAGGTCAGGAATCTGACTGGGCCACTCCAGAAGGCGTATTTTGTTTTGTTGAAGCCATTCTTTTGTTGAATTACTTGTATGCTTTGGGTCATTGTCCTGTTGCATCACCCATCCTCTGCGGAGCTTCAGTTGGCGGACAGATGGTCTTACGTTTTCCTGCAAAATGTCTTGATAAACTCTGGAATTCATTTTTCCATCAATGACAACAATCCATCCAGGCCCTGAGGCAGCAAAGCAGCCCCAACCCATGATGCTCCCTCCGCCATGTTTTACAGTGGGGATAAGGTTTTGATGTTGGTGTGCTGTGCCTTTTTTTTCTCCACACATAATGTTGTGTGTTTTTTCTAAACAACTCAATTTTGGTTTCATCTGTCCACAGAATATTTTGCCAGTAGTGCTGTGGAACATCCAGGTGCTCTTTTGCAAACTTTAAACGTGCTGCAATATTCTTTTTGGACAGCAATGGCTTCCTCCGTGGTGTCCTCCCATGTACTCCATTCTTGTTTAATGTTTTCCTTATTGTAGATGTGTCAACAAAAGTGTTAGCATGTGCCAGAGATTTCTGTAAGTCTTTAGCTGACACTCTAGGATTCTTCTTTACCTCATTAAGAATTCTGCGCTGTGCTCTTGCAGTCATCTTTACAGGACGACCACGTCTAGGGAGAGTAGCAACAGTGCTGAACTTTCTCCATTTGTAGACAGTCTGTCTTACCGTGGACACATGAACATCAAGGCTTTTGGAGATACTTTTGTAACCCTTTCCAGCTTCATGCAAGTCAACAATTCTTGATCGTAGGTCTTCTGAGAGCTCTTTTCTGCGAGGCATGGTTCACATCAGGCAGTGCTTCTTGAAACCAGTAAACCCAAAACTGGTGTGTGTTTTTAAAGGGCAGGACAGCTTTCAGCAACACATCCAATAATATCACACTGATTGGACTCAAGGATGGCTCACTCCTGGCTCCAATTAGCTCTTGGAGAAGTCATTAGGCTAGGGATTCACATACTTTTCCACCCTGCACTGTGAATGTTTACATGTTATGTTCAATAAAAACATGAAAACATATAATGTTTGTGTTGTATTATTTTAAGCAGACTGTGTTTTTCAAATTGTTGTGACCTAGATGAAGATCAGAGCACATTTTATGACCAATTCATGTGTAGCGCTCACTCCCGGAGGAGCCGCTGAATTTAACCTCGGGTTAGTCTCTCCGCACTAGGGAATAAATATACACCAGCACTGTTGTGGATTTTCTAAATTATATATTTTACTGGTCTCAATAAAGCGGCATATATAACGTAAGCTCGGTATATGGAAAACAGGATTTCGTAATGCGGGAAACGCGCAGCGGTAAAAGAGAAGCTTAACCCCTTCATTTCTGGAGTGTAAATCCCGTGCAGGTTATGTCCCAAAAAGTGTGTGTGTGTGAGCTCAGGTACCCGGGTACTATATTTTAACTGGCCAGTGAATGGATTTAATAAATCTTCGACTAGTCACGTTGGGGCCCTGTAGATTTTAGCAGTGTTGCAGCGTGCTTCGTTAAACTTTAATTGTGGCCTAGGAGGCCTCTCACCCATCCGCCAGACAATCTGTTCCGCTGCCCGATCAAGGACGTCTCTCCGCTGAATAATGCTGGGACTCTGTGCCACCGGATCCGCTTCTCTTGCTTGTGCGTCTTTACAACAAGATTTACAGCTTACCGCCTGCACTCCCAGTGGATCATCGTGGTCTCCTAACTCGGGGTCCAATCTGCGACTGTTTCTGTGTAAAACCTCTCAGCGGTCATTACTGGGTCTCCGGCACGTCACTGTATCGATTCCCAGCATCGGCACTGCAGCGTCTGCTCTCCGGCCTGGTTACAATCAATCACAGTCTCACGTGCGTCTCACTCGGTTCACTCCTCGGCTCACACTGGCTCTCCTTCCACGAGGCTGCGGATGTCCTCTCCTCCTTCCCCACCCACTTCCTGTCTCTGCCCCAGAAAATGCTGGAAAACGTAGTCCCATTGTCCAGTATAGTTTACATGCGCTTGTCTCCCTCTGGTGGCCAAAACGGAACATTACAGCAACAGTTTTAAACAGCGCTACACATGCAAAACTCCACATAATCCCAAAGCTTTCACATACTTTTTCTTGCCACTGTATATGCATAGTGGCTGAACAGCTACTGTTCCGGCCGTGGTCAGACAAAACACACTATGCGTGCCCGTACTGACGTGCCTCCCTGCGTCCATCGCAATGTTGTGATGCTTCGACAGGGCCAGCCACACGTTGTAGCGTGCGCACTGTGGACGTTTTTAAAGCCTCCCCGTTGAAGCACTACAACGCTCGTTTGACAGGGCTGCAAAGCGCGAACATCCATAGGAGGATTGAGCCTTACAGCGCTGAGTGCGCTAACTGCCCTCATCGAGGTGGCCAGACGGGCGTCAGAGTGCGAGGAACGTCCACTCTCACGGACGTTCCTTCCACTCTTAGAAATGCTCGTCTGACCCCGGCCTAAATAGTCACTATTAATCCCATGTCACCCCACACATGCCAGTTGGTGGTGGGAGGAGTCAATTGACAAAGGAGGTGAAAAGAAGTCCCTCAATTATTTAAATGCGCAGTAATCAATATGACAGTAGGGCTGCAACTAATGATTATTCTCATAATCGATTAGTTGGCCGATTATTATTTAGATTAATCGATTCATCAGATAAAAAAAATTGTTTATTTAAAATTAATTTTATGTAAAAAAATAACCACAACCCCTCCCCTTTTTCATAAGCAATTTGCGTAGTGCACGTAACTTTCGTACGTACATATGCAAACTGCGTATCTTGCGTACTTGGATACATTTGGTGGTTGCAGCCGCCCCATTGGGGAATAGGCGCGACCTTGCTCCTCCTGTTATTGGGCAGACTAGATGGGCCGAAAGGTTCTTATCTGCCGACATTTTTCTATGTTTCTGTACTATGTATATTTCTTATAGTGACTTATTACTTTATTTAATTTTTATGTTTTGCATTAACTTTTATGTTTTGTATTGGTTTGGTGTTTCCCCCCCATTTTTCCTTTTTTCATCTTGCGCACATGCATGCATGCGCACACACCCATAGTGGCTCCAGTGATTGTGCCGTTTGCTGGTGCATGGTCACTGACGTCATCTCAAGTGGCCATCTGTATTGGCGTGTGGGACAGCGGGTCAGCTGGCAAGTCCAGATTATTGGAAGCACCCTAAAGTCTATAAATATCTTCGAGTTGGTGAGTTAAATTGTAACCCTTGAGAAAGGCATTTTTGCCAAAACGCTGGGGGTACCTGGTCTCAGTTTTTCATCTTCTCTGTGTGGCTCCTTATGCTAATTCAGTGTTGTGCTCTTGTGATGAGATATAAGAGGTACATTTTTATTTAACAGGCACCAGTGCTACCTTTGTATACACTGCTTCCACGATATATTGACTCCTTATGATGGTTTAATGTGGGTTATTCAGTACTCTGTGTTTGCTGTTTTTACATGTATTATAGAGTCCTGTGTGACCATTTGTGGTTAGCATTATTTTGTGTATTGTACCTGTAGCGCTGTCTAAGGATTGTGTTTGCTGCACTTACTTGTTGTGGCCACCAGAGGAAGACAGGGGCAATATGGACTATGCTGGACACAAATGGAACTACAATTTCCATCGTGCTTTGCGGTGGAGACAGGAAGTGGGTGGCAGGGAGAGGAAGGATGTCCGCAGCCTCGTGCGGAGGAGAGGCAGAGTGAGCCGAGCGGCGAAAAGTGGAAGACGCACGTGAGACTGCCAAGGATCGTGACCAGGCCGGAGAGCAGGCGCTGCCTTGCGGGTGCTGGTGATCGGGACAGTGACTTTGCAGATACCTACCTACGCACCGCCGAGAGTTTTGCACAGAAATTTAGTTCCGTTGGACCCCGAGTAAGGAGACCGCGATGATCCATTGGGATTGCAGGCGGTAGGCCGTATTTTCGCATTGTGGAGATCGGACAAGCAAGAGAGCTGATCCGGTGGCACAGAGTCACAGTTTTGAAGCAGAGAGACATCCTTGATCGGGCAGCGGAACAGATTGTCTAACGGATGGGTGAGAGGCCTTCCAGGCCGCAAAATTCCAAGTATAACAAAGCACGCTGCATTATTGTCCAAATCTACAGGGCCCCAACGTGACTAGTCGAAGATTTGCTCATTTCATTCACTGGCCAGTTGAATACAGTACCCGGGTACCCGAGATCACACACACACACACACACCTTTTTGAGACATTACTTTCACGGGACTTACACTCCAGAACTGAAGGGGTTAAAATTTTCTTTTACCGCCGCGTGTTTTCCCGCATTACGAAATCCTGTCATTCATATACCGTATCTGCATTATATATGCCGCTTTATTGGGATCAGTAAAGTATATAATCTATAAAATCCACAACAGTGCTGGTGTATATTTATTCTCTAGTGCAGTGAGACTAACCCGAGGTTAATTCAGCGGCTCCTCCGGGGGTGAGCGCTACATACCAATTGGCATATCCACTGCACTTGGTTATCTGCTGCTTTGCGTTTTTCTTTCCTTGCTGGAATAAACTTTTTCCTTTTCAAATTGGTGTGCATCTTACCCTTTATTTTTTGTGGATTTGTATCAGTTATGAGGGTTAGCTGCCAGTATAGATAGCACCCAGATATTACGTGTACATTCTGTGTGCAGTACAATCATATTTGTTTACATCCACACATTCCAACATGTGAGGAAGAAGCAGGAGACCCTTCCCCTCCCTCCACGTCCTGTCCACCCCATGCTTCATCCATCCCCAGGCCGATGGGAGCTTCTCCTAGGGATAGGAGCCTTGTGCAGGTGGTCCATGTCTCTGCATCCCCATCTCCAGGAGAGACCCTCCTCTATTATGTCTTCTTCACTTTTACTCCATCCTTGTGAGCTCCTATCTCATTGCTTCTTGTCATTATTTACAGCCTCCTGGAAGCTGCTCCCCCTCCTCTCCTCAGTCTATTAACAATCTACATTATGATTCAGGTCTCATTTACTCCCTCTCATTCCTCCTGCAATCCATGGCCAAGCCCGTGTGTATCCTGGTAGATGTACGGTATTCTGTCACATGAGGGGACTGATCAAAATGGGTGCAACCGGCGCACGAGGAACCTTGCTAAATGCGCATGCACGCACGTACGATGTCATTGGAAGTGCGTCGGTCGCCCGTTTTGAGCGGTCCCCTCGTGTGCCAGAACACAGGCCTGCTGGAGGGCCATGCCTTGTTGAGGTACGGGCCGGGTGCTCCATGCCCCGGCCTTTGATGGGGTGGCAAAATGCTTCTCCTGACAAAGGGCTGCCTGGAGGTGCTGCACCACCCGGCTCCATGGATGGGCTGGCCCTTCTGACTCAGATAGCAATAGCCCACTTCAATATGAACGACATCCTCATGGTGGCCCAGGCCGGCATGCAAAATATGTTGAATATATTTCTGGCAGATTCCCTTACAGAGAACCGCGAGAGCAGGGCCAGTGCTCCCGCTAGGCGAGCTAGGCAGCTGCCTAGAGCACACTCCACCTAGGGGCGCAGCTTGCCCCGACCAGGCAGTGGTAGCTCTTTGGCAGCCTCGCCTTTTTTTGGCCTGGTAACTGGCCACCTGCCGGAGAATCCAAAATGGCGGCTGGCGGCCCCCTCTGATGACAATCGGAGAGGATGTGCTGGCTGTCTGCTGCACCCCCTCTGACATCAGAGAGGACGCGCCGGACGTCTGCCGCCCATGCCTGCCCTGTTCACATGCGGATGCAACCTGCTGCCTGATACCACGCAGCACCATTAGGATGCCTCACTGCTCACCTCACACTGGGGTCTGATGTCTGGGTAACATGTATCTGGGTTTTGTCTGGGTAGTCATGTATTATTTTAAATATGCAGCGGGTGCCAGCATTTTAGTCTGCCGGCATGCTTCAGACACTGAAGAATGCCGGCAGACATAGTAGCTCTGTGATCGGGGCTATATACGTTCATGATCGTTAAGGGGATTTTTTTCCATGGACGTACATAATACATGGTTCCCATGGGGTTAAAGCTATATTTATATTTGTTTAATACGGTTAATTTATTATAGTTTCATATTGTGTTGCTTTTGTATTTTTTTATGGGGGGGGGGTGCGCAAGTAGCTGGTTTTGCCTAGGGCGCAAAATAGTGTAGCACCGGCTCTGCGTGGAAGAGTGTTCTACCATATAACTGTTCCTTACCTGATCCTTCTGATTGTGAAACGAGTGATGAAGAGCTGGAATGTTACGAGGAAGCTGATGAAGACTAACGTATCCATCACTCCTACAGCTCGCAGTCCTCATTTTGACATGCCTGTTTCTTCTCCAGCTACTATGCCAGTACCTGTCAGACCTAAAAAATCCTACCCGCTTGTCTGTGGTGCTATATTCTCAGCTACGAACGATCAACCCCCTTAGGGTTTTCCAGGTCTACGTACTGCCGACTCTGCTATTCATAACCCAGTTCCCTCTATAACCATAACGGAGGTTGAGCCAGGAGACCCGGAGGCCTTCGTTATGAGAAAAGAGCCTTGTTTGAAAACCTTTACCCAGACTGCAGTGCCCGCTGCCGAAACTTCACTCTATGCCAAAGAGCCCGCTGCCGAAACCTCAGTTCCTGCCGAAGTGCTCATTGCTGCGCCACCCATAATGAAACTCCGGTTCAAGCCACAGTGCCTGCTACTATGGTGCCAACTGTTTACTGCTAAATATCTGCTGCCGCGGAGCCAACTGATGAAGCTCCGGTCCCTGCTGAGGTATATGCCACAGGACATGACAGCTGCTGCCGAGACGGTACCTGTAAATGAATCTGTCAAGACCACCACTGTATCTGTTACATCGCAAAATTATTATATCTTCTATAGCCACGCTTGCTACCCAACTTTGTACGGTAGCCCAAACTATAACCAAACAACAATCTTTCCATACGTCTCTGCAGAACCAACTACATAATATTAGGGACTTTGTACTATCTCCCTTACTTGATCCAGTCAGTACCACCATCCCCTTACGATCATTAACCCAGCTGCTGACCCATACGGACTTGCTATTGTTAAGAGGACACCGGGAATAGCTAAAATAGACTCCCCCATTCTCCGCAGCAGAAGAAGGACCAAACCCACGCCTGTTAAATCTACAGTTTTGGATGGAACTACTGCATCCCTTATCTCTTCAGAATCTGAAGACATCTCTGAGACTGTTTCCATCCATGCGGATACTGAGATTTCTGAAACCGCCTTGGCCGCCCAGAGTTCGTCCCTTCAGGGGTGAATCTGTCATGGACCTAACCGCTGGCGCCATAGGAAAGGCAAGTACAGTGCTGCTCCACCCTTGGAACCCTAGTAGCACTCTTCCTGTCATGCTTTGCTCAGCCCTGGTTTCCCTGCAACACTGCAGAAGATACAGGTGCTCACAATTAGTGGCCCAATGTTTCCCTACTAAAGGGTGGAGCACCCATAGTGCTCTGCTTTTGCATTGCTGTTCCTTCAGTGTTCTGTTCCCCAAGCAAGCTGCAATAAGCCTATATTCTGCATCCTGACCACCGGGCCCTTGGATTTGATTCTGGACCCTGCCTATACGATTACCCCTCTGATACCACATATAATAACCCTATTGCTGGATATATTGTTGCTGAATCTTTGCTTACTTGAGCACGCTTTGCCAAATACTCTGGATATTTTGTTGTCGAACCCCTGTTTGTTTACTTGACTACACTTTGCCAATACTCTGCTGAAGATAATGCTGCTGAACCCCTGATTTATGCTCTGAAGACCCTCTCCTTATTGTGGACACACACACGCCTATATTTGTTGTGGACTTGTAATATTCATTTACCCCGGTTCTCTAGTTTAATCCCTTGTTTGTTATTCTGTCCTATTCCTGTCCTATCAATCTACCTCTTATTCAGCCCCTTTCCTGTCTGGTCCATAGCTCTCTGTGTCTATTCACTTCTTCCCTTACCTCTGTGTTTATTACTCAGCCCTTTTCCTGCCTTGCTCCTTTTTCTCTATCCTCCTGTGTTTTAGTGTATCCGATACTATCCTATTTCCTATCTCGTCAGCTACCTCTCATACCTTATCCCGTGTTGTTTTTGTTCTATTCCTATTGTGTCTGCTAAATAAAACCTTTATTCATTTATACCACTAAATATCTGTCTACTCCTTTAGTCACTGCATATTGGGCTTGTCCCTGCACCTCCTTACCCTGAAACGTGACAATACCAGGCGCTCCCTCAGACATTTCACCGTGGCTCTACAATAACAAGGCCTCAAATACTGGGGGCTACATCCCTTTGGACTGCACATCCGTAATCCTCGAGGCCCATTGGTCATCAGGACACAGGATCACTTCTCCGCCTTTTTGGCCGATTCGTTTTTCCCCAAGGAAATGATTTGCCATTCCTCTATAGACTTACTGAGTGGAACCTCTGCTTTTTGAACGACCACTTAGACCGAGCCGATGTCAGTATTCCCTTGTAGCTATTGCATCTGTGCCTACGCACCAACTTGACAAATAGCCCTCTCTACACCTCACCGGGACTCGCCAGCACTATTCTACTCTCAGTTGTCTAAGTGCTGACTTGGGGGCTGGTGATTGCCCCTTCTGCGCTCCACTCGAGGTGGTGTTGACCTCTGATAAGGTTTCAGTTACCTTCCTTATTCCTTTTCCCCAACTGGGCACCTCACTACGTCTTCAGCAACCTCTGGTGCACCTCACTACTACATGGCAACATGTATCAACTGGCTAGCCCAATGGGACGGTAGCTCATGATGTTATCTGCTGCATGGACTTTGCCATTCTCCACCCCCCCTATGGGTGCGGGGAGCTTTACTGGACAGATCAGTCCATGGGGTCCCCCTTTTGGGGTCTTACGGTCTACACTTATGCCTGGTGCTCTCCTCCGGATGCTCGGTGAACTCTACTTTATGTGCCTTACAGGGGGTTTTGCATTGCAGGGAGGGTGGGAATGGGCCCTTTGCTCCTCACCTCGTTGAGGGTATTTGTTGAGGAATGATCTCCCCCCCTTGGGTATTTTTATGCCTGTTCCTATGTGCTTCAGTCTGAGTTTGTTTCCACTTCAGTTGGGTATATGCCAGAGGTTTTTAGGGTTAGCGGGTTGTGTGGTGTTTTTTATGTTTACATCAGATCTGTTCCATATCCCCAATAAGTGTGCGCTCCTCCTACTGATTGTTTGGAGACTTTGGTTCCGGTCCTTTTTCTCTGTTCCCTTCGGCGCCCCACTTTTTTTTTTTGCATCCAGAGTGACGGGCTCTTAGGATTACAGTCTGCTCTATTGTGTTCTTCTCCCCCTCACTTCCCCCATTTGTTTTCCCCTTCCCAATCAGTTGCATAACCCACCTCCTGCTATGCCTTCATTGGTGGTTTGATCTATCAATGCGAAGGGCCTCAATATCCCAGAGAAGCGCCACTCGGCTCTTTGTGAATTTTGTGCAACAGTGCTGATGTAGTGTTGCTCCAGGAAACACACTTTCTGGATGGGCTGGCGACTATACTCTGGGATCGGTACTATACACAGAGCTATTACAGTAACTCTGTGGTAAGGTAAAATCTGTGGTAAGGCACTTGTATTTTCTAAGTCTCTGCCTTTTCCACTCTCATCACTGTCTACTGATGATGCTGGGAGATATATTCTTGTGAAGTGTTGTGTGGTGGACTCTGGGCAAGTTTATGGAGGAAAACGTATACACAATCGGAAGCAGCATATTGCTCTGCTTTCCATCCTACGTAAATTGGACTAATTCCGTGAGGGGGTTTTAGTGGTGGGTGGAGATTTTAGCCTCCCAATGGACCCAGTCCTGGATACCTCCAAGGGTACCACTAGCCTCTCTGCCCCAGTACTCAAGGCAGCACGAACTGCCCTCTTAGATTAGCGCTTCACTGATTGCTGGAGGGCGCTGCACCATAATGGTAAGAATTTACCCATTTTAGTGCCACACATAAGTCATATGTCCAAATAAGCTTTGTCTACCTTCCGTTTGGCCATGCCCACCTACTGCAATCTGCCCGAATTGGTACGCAAACTTGGTCGGACCTTTTGTCCAGTGATAATTCACATTATGTCCAACCATTCGACCCAAATCTATGCAGTGGCGCCTCAACAAAATGCTATTGGATGACCCCATGGTGCTGAAAGGTTTGCGGGATGTACTCTGGACAACTATCAGCTACATTGTGAGGACCATGTACCACCGGCTATATTCTGGGAGGCCCATAAGGCTGTTGTTCGGGGATATCTTATCTCACAGAGGATGCGTCTTAAGAGAGGTTAGCAGAACTGTGTGCTGTACGTTCTCGTGTTCGGGAACTCGAGAGCATAAAGGTGACCTTCTGGATAGCCCTTATACAGAACTCCATTCCCTAGAGGGTGCAAATTCATGAATTGCTTAATATTCAGACTAGAAAATCCTTCCAGATGGTGGGCCACCTCTTTTTGAGCTTGGCAATAAGAGTGGGAGACTTTTAGAGCGGGCCAATCGCAAGCACAGATCAGAGATTTATATTCCTAAATTACGCATGTCATGGGGTGCCACGATCTTACTTCTTAAAGATACACTGAAGGCCTTTCATTCCCATTTTGAGGCCTTATATAATGTAGACTCTAGTCCTTCCCCTGCGCAGATTTCTACAGGAATAGAAGCATACCTTAACGAAAATGTTAGCAAAAGATTACAACCTACTGCATGTTCCCACTTGTCACCGGGTCCAGACGGACTCTTTTTGAAGTATTATAAATGTGCTGTAGATATACTGGAATTGTACTGAATATGCACCTAGAAATCCTTGCTGAAGAGCTCTTCTCTGCACCTCCATACGCTTTCAGCTAATTTAACACTACTCTATAAACCAGGGAAGGATGTGCTTCAATTCGGCAGTTACCGTCCCATCTCCCTTTTTTAAATTTAAACCTCAAGTTCTTGGCGAACAAGTTGGGACCGTACGTTCCCTCTCTTGTACACCCGGACCAGACCGGATTTACACTGGGCCGTAACCCTTATGTTGTGAAAAATTATTTTTAAAAAGGTAATACCAAGCCGGTATCATGAGACGTCGAGTAGCGAGTGATGACACAAACACACAGTGATGGGTTTAAAGAATTTACTTAAAGAATGTTTTATCTTTCATTTTATTCTTTTAAACTAAACCCTGGACACTGCAATAACACAAAGACTCAGCATAGTTAATTGATATACAAAGGGATCAAAAAGAGCAAAGTCATTTACCCATCAGGATATACACAGCACATGGCATAGCCATGTGCTCCCAGGTCCATGTCAAATTACAAAAGGGCTGATTCCTTCCTGGAACTCCTGGTTGAATGAAAACAAGGTTGGACTACAGTCTTGTCTCCCCCACCAGAGTTGCATCCCTCCCACCAACAATGTATAAACCTTTATTGACCCAGTGGTAGTCACCACATGAGGTAATCACTCTAGAGTAGGCTGGCTTAATGATGTCACTGCTAGCCACACAGGGCAGAAAGCCTTACACTGCCCCTAGCGGTCCCTCTTTGATACAACAATCAATATATAATTAAATATGATGATTTATGAAACCATTCATCCACAATCACTACAGGCTGTAAAATAATTTAACATATCAGGCACACAACTCCCAAATGCATCTTTAGGTCCATGTACCCCAAGTCTAAAGTGACTACTGTCACAAGTAAATAAGACGTGTGTCCAGATACGTTTGTCCATATAGTGGATATAGAAGTCAATTCTCTTGTCTGCACATTCAGGTGTGTAACTCTGCTAGTTTGTTCCAAAACCCTTCCCATATTTATGCCATGAAAATGACTTTGCATCAATGCGAATGAATAGATGAATGAATTCTCTCATGTACAGTAAGCTTATCCTTTCTTCGAAAACATTTCCCACATTCAGAACATACAAATGGCTTCTCTCCTGTATGAATTCTCTCATGTACAGTAAGCTTATCCTTTCTTCGAAAACATTTCCCACATTCAGAACATGCAAATGGCTTCTCTCCTGTATGAATTCTCTCATGTGCAGTAAGCTCATCCTTTCTTCTAAAACATTTTTCACATTCAGAACATGCAAACTGCTTCTCGCCTGTATGAATTCTCTTATGTATAGTAAGCTCAATCTTTCTTCTAAAACATTTCTCACATTCAGAACATACAAATGGCTTCTCTCCTGTATGAATTGTCTTATGTTGAGTAAGATCACTCTTTCTTCTAAAACATTTCTCACATTCAGAACACACAAACGGATTCTCTCCTGTATGAATTCTCTCATGTATAGTAAGCTCAAGCTTTTTTCTAAAACATTGCTCACATTCAGAACATACAAATGGCTTCTCTCCTGTATGAATTCTCTCATGTGCAGTAAGATCAACCTTTCTTCTAAAACATTTCTCACATTCAGAACATGCAAACGGCTTCTCTCCTGTATGAATTCTCTCATGTATAGTAAGCTCAATCTTTCTTTTAAAACATTTCTCACATTCAGAACATACAAATGGCTTCTCTCCTGTAGGAATTCTCTCTGGAATAGTAAGCTCAATCTTTCTTCTAAAACATTTCTCAAATTCAGGACATACAAATGGCTGCTCTCCTGTATGAATGCTCTCATGTGCAGTAAGATCATCCTTTCTTCTAAAACATTTTTCACATTCAGAACATTTAAACTGCTTCTCGGGTGTATGAATTCTTTTATGTACAGTAAGATTACCCTTTGATATAAAACATTTCTCACATTCTGAACATGCAAACTGCTTCTCGGGTGTATGAATTCTCTTATGTACAGTAAGATTACCCTTTGATATAAAACATTTCTCACATTCAGAACATGCAAACGGCTTCTCTCCTGTATGAATTCTCTCATGTGCAATAAGCTCATCCTTTCTTCCAAAACATTTTTCACATTCAGAACATGCAAACTGCTTCTCTCCTGTATGAATTTTCTCATGTATAGTAAGCTTACCCTTTGATATAAAACATTTCTCACATTCAGAACATGCAAACGGCTTCTCTCCTGTATGAATTCTCTCATGTATAGTAAGCTCAATCTTTCTTCTAAAACATTTCTCACATTCAGAACATACAAATGGCTTCTCTCCTGTATGAATTCTCTCATGTGGAGTAAGATCACTCTTTCTTCTAAAACATTTCTCACATTCAGAACATGCAAACAGCTTCTCTCCTGTATGAATTCTCTCATGTGCAGTAAGCTCCTCCTTTCTTCTAAAACATTTTTCACATTCACAACATGCATACGGCTTCTCTCCTGTATGAATTCTCTCATGTGCAGTAAGCTCATCCTTTCTTCTAAAACATTTTTCACATTCAGAACATGCAAACTGCTTCTCGCCTGTATGAATTCTCTTATGTATAGTAAGATTACCCTTTGATATAAAACATTTCTCACATTCACAACATGCAAATGGCTTCTCTCCTGTATGAATTCTCTCATGTACAGTAAGATTATCCTTTGATATAAAACATTTTTCACATTCAGAACATGCAAACTGCTTCGCTCCTGTATGAATTTTCTCA